>JAJMJX010000002.1:0-158522 GCA_030563745.1 Kodamaea alishanica (nom. inval.)
AAAAAGAATCTACTTTACACTTGGTTTTGAGATTGAGAGGTGGTATGCAAATTTTCGTTAAAACCTTGACCGGTAAGACTATTACTTTAGAAGTTGAATCTTCAGACACTATTGACAACGTCAAGTCCAAGATCCAAGACAAGGAAGGTATTCCACCAGACCAACAAAGATTGATCTTTGCTGGTAAACAATTGGAAGACGGTAGAACTCTTTCTGACTACAACATTCAAAAAGAATCTACCTTACACTTGGTTTTGAGATTGAGAGGTGGTAACTAAATTTCCATTTTTATACTGATTATATAGTTCGCTTACTAGTTTAAATAAAGATCTTTCTAATTATTTTGTAATAAAACTATATCTTGGATAATTCTGTGGCAATAACCGACGAAGTTTCGGAGGCCTTGAAAACGTTTATTCTCTTTTTAACATGCTCGACCTTATCAACTTCGTTCAAATTATCAAATAATTTAATCAAAATACTCGATAAACGTATTATTTGAATCTTCACGTTTTCGATCAGGTCTAGCCTTAATCCAACTTCGAGTAGCTGATCCCAGTTCTTACCAAACAACTCGACTTCATCCTTGTCCAAGAGTTGGTATTCCTCGACAAAATTATTTTTTGTGATCAATTTGCCCAAACCTTCACTGATATTCATTGTAGATCTCCAAGTATTCTCAATCAATTTAGAATTAAAAAGATCGAAATGCTTCTGTAAGATGAATTTTAACAATTTGTGATTGAACTTGTTACTTGCATCAACATAGAAGGTCTCGCGTAAATTGGCTAAGAAGGATAATTTCGCTTCTTCAATCTCAACGTTTAATTTGTTAGATATCTTGGTTTTATCGATATCCATTCTGTCGGGATCTTCATCATCATCATCATCATCATCATCTTCACCAGGTCTATGATATTTGTCATGTAAAACCAAATCCATAATGTCAACGTATGTTTCAAGAACATCATCGTCTTCATGGAAAACATGCAAATATTTTCCCATTAACTTTATTGAGTGTTGTTGGTATGCCTTGTTTCGTCTTTTGGCTTCTACTACGACAACCCTGTTGACTAGAGAAAGAATCTCTTTATTGTTACTCAAAAATTCTTCGGCCTTGATCGAAAATGAGACCAAGGATTCAAACAAAAGTTCCTTACCCTCCCATGATTTACCTTTATTAGCTTCAATTAATAAAGTTATAACTTCTTCAATCACTTTTGGTTGGAATTGATTCAAGTTTTCAACAGAATCTGATAAACTTGAAACAGATTTACCCAAGATTCTTCTAATTTCAAATTTGTTCGAATTAACATACTTTCTTAAAAACTCTAAAATTTCATCAATGTATAACTTAACCGAGTTATTACTCCCACTGGTATTTTCTATCCATTCTCTATCGAAATTTTTCGATGCCGTCTTGTTGTTGTCAAATTTTCCTATGAATGCAAGAGGTAAGAAGGCACTTGTTACCAACTCAAATTTATCTCCCGAATATTTGGAAACACATTCACTGGCGACAGATGCGATTTCTCTATGCCTTTCATCTTCACTTTCAAAGTACAAACTGTTGATCTTTTTAGCGTAATTAGTAACAGATGAAATAGATGCAATACGACAAAGATACCCAGCGGCACCTGCATATGTCAGGGCAATTGTGTCATTTTTGTCATTCAATTGCTGAATTGCAATCTTGAGTAATCTGTCTCCATAAGGTTTCGCTAATTCATAATGCTTTGTAATCAAATTAACTAAAACTTTGGAGCCACACACCTTAGAGGGCAATCCAACAGATCTTTTGACCGAAGATTCCAACTTTTGAATGAATTCATCCATAATAGAGTCATCCAATGACTCCATTAATTTCTCGATTGCATCCATCATTGGAGAATGACCCAAACTTTGCAATCTTTGAGCGTCAATATCAGTACTCTTTATATTATACTTGTCAGCATTCAAAATTAAATAGTTGACAACTTCAGGTTCTAAAGAAGACATTAAATTGACAAAGTTGTCAATCAAATTAGGAACAAAAGGCTTGATCGAATCACCTCCGATCTTACACACTTTAAGAATCGTTTCCAATGCAAAATTTTTAATGTCCTCCGAGTCACTAAGCAATCCCTTGCTTCCCAATAAAAATGGAATCAAGTCCTCAAGAATCTCTTTTGACTTGACCTTAGATCCTCCATCCTTAACATCTACCATTCTCGTCAAAGTTGTTGCTAGCGTCTTTGTTAATTTGTTACCTTCTTTACGAACACTATCCTTAATATCATCCATAACTCTAAAACTCATATTCCAAATCTGTTCTAAATTTGGCTCGTACACTTCAATTGGGGTTTGCTGCAACAAATCATTCAACCCTGTGGCACTTGCTTGTCTTACTCGCCATTCTTTATTACCCATACTTTTGAGTAATTCATCAAGAATTATGCTGAAGTTCGCTTTTACTGTTTTGGCAGTATCTGGAATTAAAGCGTTCCATACATCACTCATTGAACGTTGGACCGAAGAATTTGGGTCATATCTATATCTGTATAATTTAGGAATTAATTTATCTGACAATTTCTTGTTTGTTGATAAAAGCTTATCCAAAGAAGATTTAGATAAGATCGAGCCTAATCCGAAAGCCATACCCTTTCTTGAAGACCAAAGAGCCGATGATTTAGCAATTGACATAAACTTATAAACCAAACTTGGATCACCAACATCTTGTGCCAAGTTTAAGACGTCCTTGTAGGTCAGAACGGAATTATCACTAACTTTAATCATCTCTGGTTCAAACAATTCAGTATCATGCTCAACAGAGCCAGTAGTGAAGCTCGAAACGCTATTTCCATCAGTAAAAGATTTTAACAACCCACGTACCAAAGTGTCTTTTAATTCATGATCGCCCATTTCGTAAACAATACTTAAACCTCTTGAAGCTGATTCCTGTATTAATTCTTCCTTATCTGCTAAGAATCTCATGAAAGCGATATGAATTTCAGTCGATTTATTCTTAATGATATCAATGTGACCGCAATACTGGACTAAAGACAATAACCATATACAGCTAGCTTTTCTTAAAGAAGGTTTTGTATTCGCACACGCTTTTAAGACGGCATCCAAGATTATGGGTAATCTAGTCAAATCCCGGGGAATGTAATCAATCACCTCATTTTGAATATCTAATTGTCTTTCTAAATACTTAGACTGCCAACCGGCAACCAGGACCACATAGGCTTCACCGCTCGAGAATGTGAACTCGACCTGTTTAGAGATATGTGTGTCATATATCAATTGTTCGTATTCGTTCATACCTTCTTCGTTATTCGACTTATCATTGATGACCAAGGATAAGTGTCCAAGTGCCAAGACTGATTTCTCATCACATTTTTTAACCTTTGGCTTAATTTCTTCGATGAATTTTTTAACATAGAATTCAAATTGTGAATTAATTTTCGGACCCAAAACTCCAAAAATCGATAACTGGGATAAAGATTCCAAAACAATATTATAGATGCTTGAATCCTTTATATACTTCAAAAGAGCTTCACTGTAATCAGTTAAAAATTCCGTTGAAACTATGTCGATACGTTTTCTGAAAAATAAACGAGAAATAAGATAGCTAGTAGCTAACAAGCTACCTCTTACTTGATAAGAAGGTAAATTATCTGGAATTCGTAATAATTTACTAACAGATTCATCGCTATTGATCGGGTGACTTGAAATGATACCAAAGATCTTTGAAATTCGACTGAGGGAAACATCGTTCAATAACTTCCCATTTAACAATTCAAGCAATTTAGGAATAGCCAGAACCAATGATCCAATTGTACTAGAAGGTGATAGAGGCACAAGCTTGCTAAATATTTCAATATTTTCAATGGAATCGGTGCCTTTATATTGGCCCAGCACTGAATTTATTATTATGGTGAGAAATTTCAAATAAACATTAACTTCGTCAGTTCCATCCATTTCAACGTCTTCATTAGCAATAGACTGAATTTGTTCGATTATTAACTTGCGAACAGTTTCATCAACTTCTGCTGCCATGTCCAATCTGACTGACCAATCTTCATCTGGAACAATGACTGTCGTCTGCCCTTCGATGGCTTGGGAAACCAAAACTTGAAATCCAAAATGAATCGCTTTACCCAAAGAACCAAATAGAGTGGCTTTTTCAGAGTTTTTGTGAGATTCAAGTTCGTCATGAAGTAAATTAATAAAGCTATCAAATGTAGGGAACTTCACGCGAGAGTTCTCGCCAAGTAAATCAGGAGTCGATTTGAACTCCAAAGTATTGGAAGATTGAAGAATGTTGAACCAATATGGATGCAACCCCCTTATGGCTTCCTCCATAGTATCCGATCGGTTATCTTTAGAGGCTCCCAAGATACAAAGATATCTCGCCTCAGCATCTTCAAATGGAAACGAACAATTAATATACTTTATTGCAACATACCTACAGGCATGTATATTTGCATTTTCAGAATTATTTACTTGCAAATATTCTCTTGCAAGCTCCTTAATTCTTTTTTTGACACCAATAGATATAGAAGGTAAATGTACAGTCAAGTTCAGCAATGCATCCTGTATTGTTGCTCTTGCCTCAACACTTTCACCTTCCAAAGACTGAAAGAAAAATTCAATATGCGAGCCATCATTCAAAAAAAGCTCGGGTGAATTTTTAAGAATGGTTCCAATGGTATCATAGTAAGTTAATCTTTGGTTAATACTCGAGGTATAATTCTTTACCTTAGTTGTATCCAATTGTGGCCAGCCTTCATTGATCAAGTTATCTTTCAATTGTGCAACCATTGAAGAATTAAACTCCCGTAATTCAGTTGCTGATTTGGATGCATATTCGGTGTTATTTGAACCGACCCATTTTATGAAACGCAATGTCGATTGTTTTAATCTTGCATTGTCCGAGGCCAACCCGACCGAAGCTAGTTTAGAGATTTCTGGGTGCGAAGTAATATATTTACTTTTGATTAATATGTTCATTATTTTCTCTTGTAGTAAGGAGTAAACTGGTGGTTTCTGGTCTGAACCAGTGAAAAGTGCTATCAAATTGTTGATAAATGGCTCATTTTCGTAATCAATAGTGACCTTACGAAACAAAATATCCGACGAGTCGTTGATTGCAGATGACGAGTCAGCGGATGCAATGAGTAAGGGCATGACCAAATCGTCATTTCCAAAGCCATTTTTCAAAAACTTAAGCAAAGTCTTTTTGTAGTTAAAAATCTCAGCCAGAGACTTGAAGAAAACACCAGCGTCTCTGTTAAAGAATTTATTATCATCAATTGACAAACCAGGTGTGGGAATTGCCGTAGTGCCGACATGAGGTTGTAACAATAAGAATTTGGCAATCAATTGACACAAATATTGTGCATCTTGAGGCTTTAAAAAGTCGATGGCAAGGTCAAATGTTTTCAGCTGTGGATCATCGATTGAAGATAACAATTTACATAAAATATTAAATAATCGTGAGGCCACTGGTCTGGAAGAAGCATGCAAACCTTCTATGACCGCGGGAACAAGCTGACGCCTTTGTTCGTGCCCCATGCGATCAATACCTTTGGATACGAATAACAACGAGTAAAGCCTAACTGAGGAAGTATCCTGATTGGATCCCACTTTGGGCGATTTGGCTTGTTCCAAAAGAGCCGCAACGGGTAATTGTATCTCTCTGGCCGCTGTCACACGAGGAACTACTTGCTGGATGATCCTAAAAACCGCTTGTCGTGATTCAGAATTTTCACTTGATAACTTGAGCAAAAGAGGGGCTAAATAAGTATTTAATGCATGTTCGAGCTGATTGTCATTGGCAGCCAAAGCAATTCGCAATTCAACTTTATTTATAAGACTCAATTCGTTGCTCATTATTATTGTTGAAGTTGGAATAGTGGTGGCAAATTCTAAATTTGATATCGCGAACTTTAATTTTTCATTATAAATCTTTAGCACATAACTTCAGCTCAAAAGTTTATTTAAACTTATTTATATGATAAGGTTTTATGGCTTGCTTAAGAAATATAAACTTTGTTCATAATTTTTACTTTGGATTTTCAACAAAATCTTCATTTCTATAATCTCTACACTAAATGACATTCTTATATTCTCTCAAAATCACTGGGACCGAAGATGGAGGTAACACACCGAATTCAGTCACAACCTTCTTAATGTAACCTGGTGGACACAAATCATACATGATGTTCAAGATGTTGATGTTCGACAGTGTTTTCCAGTTCTTGAGAGGATGTTCATTGTTTTCTTCTATTGGCAGTTCTTCCTTCTTGTTCTTCTGCTTATTGGGCTTAGCACTCGCCTGTTTAGTTTCAGCTTCACACTGCTTGATAAATTGTTCCAAAGAGAAACACTTCTTTTGTGGAGGGTTCTTCGAGTAGCTGTCTTGTAACAAATCGTCACCATCGGCAAGTTCGTTATTAGTGACCGAATCCAATTGGACCTTGTCCGAGAATTTGACAGATTCACAGCACGTTATTACAGGGATATTTCTGGTGTGGCACATCATTGCAATAAAAGCAGTACCAACACGAGAGAAAAGACGACCATTAGACAACATAGCGTTGGCACCCAAAAATACGCAATCAACATCTTCCAATATGTTTGAAGATAACGAGTTAATCAAGACATAACTGATCTTGATGTTGTCATTTGTAAAGCGTCTTGTTTGAGCGTGAACCGTACTCGTTGTGATTGTTGATGCACCATCGCTCGTTTCTTCTTCCTCTTCTACTTCTTCTTCAGTACCTCCGATATCAACCAAATTATGCAACAAAGTCTTACCTTCGAATAATGGCTTTGAATCAACAATAACCAAGTTGAACTTCTTATTTTGCTCGTAAGCACAATGTTTGAACAAGGTTTCCAAAAACTCGGAGTGACCATAAGTTAAGATAGTAGACCCATCGGTAATATCCTGTGATGCATGCTCCAACATGGCCTTATGTGCAACGGTAATTTTATACTCGATAAAGTCATCGATCTTTTCAAACAAATACTCTTTGGCTTGTTGTTCGGTCGTATCAATCGAGATATGAGAGATTTCTTGCTTCAACCATCTAATCGCATTACCCATTGAGATCGACAATGGTCTGGCACTCTTCAAGTATTCGATTTGATGCGATAAATGTGCCGTCAAGTGTCTGGTCAAGGTTGTGTTTGGTGGAGTTTGATAGTCTTCGATAACGGTCTTAAAAACCTCCAACATCTTCTTTAATCTTGGGGTCGAACCTACGATCTTAAAAGATGAATATTTCAAGCTTAAAGAGAGGATTGCTGGGTGTACAATGTGTGATATACTTGGAGATGATGCGTTTCTTTGTTCTCTTGTCTCCAAATGACTGAATAAACTCGGAATCTTCTTTTTGGCCTCAACGTCCTTGATCAATGTCTGGTTCAATTGTTTCTTCAAGTTGGTGGAGGATGCTTGCTGTTGCTTCTTAATGTCCATCTTTTGTTGGGCAATTTCCTGTTGCTGTTCGATTGTGATTCCACTTGCCTCCTTCGAAGCAGCTCTTTTCGCAGCTTTTTCTTTCTTTTTCAACTCCTTTAGTTCCTTGTTGGAGAGTTTCTTGTCATCAGCCACTACTGCCGGCTTGGCCTCTGTTGATTTGACATCGTCAACTTTTTCTGGCAAAGGTTCACTCATTTTGATCCGATTATCGTGAATCGATGATAGTTAGAAGAAAAAATTTGTAAAATATCAAAAGGTCGTGTAAGTTACAGGAAAGCGGTTGCGAAAATTTAAAGTTGCAAATTAAGACAATTTCAAAAGTCAGTCTAAAAAGCTGGCCACTCAATTACTCTTTCAATTAAAGTGCTAAAATTTTGGAAGTCAAAATATTTGTAATTTTATTACTTAGTTTTACATTTATTAGTTTCACTTGGTATTATCTCTTTCTACAATATACAAAGCTAGTTGCTTTCTTGTAATTCGCCAAAAGCACCCCTCTTCTTTGTCGTATCGTACAATCTGACGATCTTCTCTTGGTTCTGGTTTTCAACTTGAGAAAAGGCGAACCCTCTTTGCTTCTTGATTCTTTGCACCTGTCTAACCTTTCTGATGGCACGTTGAAACAATTCCATACGAGGCCTATGGTCTTGAATGTTGTACTTCTGTATCTCCTGTACATAATGGTAGCTTTCAGGGCTATAACTTCTTTTGAAAAACTTCCAACTAAAATCACGAAGTAAGCACAAGGTCGACACTCCGAAAACCATAGCCCAAAATGCCAAACTAGGGTATGTCGCTTTAAGGACACCAGCATATTCCTGTGATACATTGATCAAGGGAGCAATCGTCGCGTATGCTGGGAACCAGCATAGCCACAAGACAAACGACCCCGGAATCGCGATCAATGTGAATTTGGTCCACATGGTGACAATCAACCCGGCCTTACCCAAAGCAGTCAACGTGCAAGTCGTATAAATGGCTGTTCCCCAAGACCAATTGTTCGATAAAAGACCGCTGCTCAATGAATTCATATAATTATAAATAAAAAGTGAACAGATGAAAATGACAGCAGAATGGAAGAATCCATTTATAATCCAACTCCAAAAGATAGGAACATTGAAGAACTTACGTTGCTGACCTAATTGGTATAATTGAGGGTATCTATCGAGCAAACGTGCGCTGACGAATTGGTCAAACACACCGATCACAAACGGAGGCAAAACAGTAAACATAACATTGTAGAAAGTCAAAGTCCATGATTCAATGATCGATTGACCTGAAAAACAATTGGCAAAAACAAACCAAAACTGAGTCATGTATAAAGTCACATTCTTATAAAAAGAATACAAGATGGCATTTGAGATACGTTGATAAGACCACAGTCCATGAACCAATAATAATTTCTTCAAATACTTGAATTGACCAATAGAAACATCGGCCGATCTAGCAGCCTGCATACCTTCCATACCGCTGATACCAACACCAACGTGAGCAGCTTGAATCATCGAAACATCGTTGGCACCATCACCAATTGCCAAAAGCAACGACAGCTTCTTCTTACGCTTGACCATCTTAACAACCAATGCCTTTTGTAATGGCGAAACACGACAACAAATAACAGCCTTACAACGGGTCCCCAATTGAATGAACAAATCTTCCAAATCCGCATCAAGTGCAAACAGCAACGAGTTACCATCGATGATCAAGGCCAATGATGAATCGAGAGAACCATCATCAATGTCGGTTTGATGGCTCTGGATTGCAGCCAACTTCTCTTCCAAATTTAACTTCGTGTCTGCCTTTGTTTCTTCGTTGATAATCAATAAGTTCATATCTTCACTGAGCAATTTACACGACATACCAATATTGACCGCAGTTTCTTGCTTATCACCAGTTAAGACCCAGATTTTGATACCTGCGTTCTGTAAAGTGTTTATTGTTTCGGGAACACCATCTTGTAATTTATCCTCAATCGCAGTGGCTCCTAAAAGAAACAAGTTGTTTTCTATCAATTCGGCAACATCATCGAGCTTTTGTGATCTGTCATCCATCGAAGTCAGGGCCTCATAGTATTGAGTAGACCATTCAGCATATTCATCGTCGCCAATAATACGCGATGCAATACATAATGTTCTTAAACCTTCGGCAGCAAACTCTTCACAGTGACGCATAGTCGAATCAACAAAAGGCTGTGGTTCATCTCTAGCCAATCTTTCTAAAATGACAGTGTCTGCACCTTTACAAAACAATCTAATCATACCATCTGGACATCTAAAGATTGCCGACATTCTCTTTCTGGTGGAATTAAATTCACAAATGTTGAGTAATTCATATTCGGATCTTTGTTGGGTCAATGTATTTTCAATCGTAACCCCTTTAGGCTTACGAATGATGAACTTATAGCCCAAGTCAGCGGCCCCCTGAACAAGAGCACCTTCATCGGGCGAAGCAGCTTGGTATTTTATCTTGCCAGAAGCTTCATCTATAACCTCAGGAATAACAGTGTGACAGGTACTTAAAAGTGTGAAGAATTCATTTATAATGGCCGATTGTTGAGATGAAGTATCAGCCAAATCTTGAAACATATCGTCAAAGGAATGAAACCCGATTTCAATGCCGCCATCAATGATTTGAGGATGGCCATCTTCGGGGATTTCTTCGATATAACATCTACCACCAATAGTACAACTTTTGAACTCCATGATGTTACGAGTTAATGTACCTGTCTTATCACTGAAAATATAATCGATTTGACCCAATTCTTCGACCAAACTCGAAGTTCTAACACCACAAGGAGTGTCAGTTTCTTCATAATACATGTCCAAATCACTACTAATCATGTAAGCCTGGTAATATTTAATTATTTCAACGGTGACGAAAAGTGAGATTGGAACCAAGTTTGAAAATAAAATCCAATAGGTTAAAATATCCTGGAAAAACAACTTGGCCATATTGGTACCTTCCAAATATAAATAAGACAAATGCTTGCTATCAACATGGATCTTAATCACGTTACCAATCGACGAAACAAGCGATAATGTGATCAATATACAGAATAAAGCGATGATTTGTAAGTTGATGATTCTTTCGACATCGGTTCTCTTGATGGGAGTTGCGGTGGCATTACGCATCAACTTAGTTTCGTGACCGGTGAAGATGACAACACCATGGATCCATTGGGTATTTCTCAAAGTAGCACCTCTCAAAAGTAACTGATCGGGCGATAATGGGATTTGCACATCACCGGACCCGGCAAAATTCTTTAAATTACCTTCGTAAGTGTATAAAGACGAATTAGGCTGTTCAGACAAGATCTGTGAATCGGACAAATCATTCGATAAATCGCGTGGGTTTACCAAATATGTTGTTTCTGGCTTTGATTGTTTGATCTTCAAGTTGGTCTCACCATCCAAATTTGCGGTTTCAATATAACATAAGCCCTCTGGCTCAGAAGAACTTAAAAGAAGAAGATCAGCTGGGAAAGGCTCTTCATTATTGACTTTCACAACATCACCAACTTGGACTTCGATCCATTTTTTCATTACAAAATCATGGGTGTTTGCATCCAACACCAACACCTTGGTATTGTTCAATTCGTTATCGGCATTTGCTCTTTTGAAATCCTCCAGGATTTCCTTGATTGCAGAGACCAAAAGGACGATTGTCAAAGTACCAATAGTGGTATATCTGTTAGTTGGAGAAACATGTGGAACTTGTTGAATGATCGAAGTGAACAAAAAGAATAAGTTGGCGTATTTGCTGAACTGTTCGAAAAGAAATTTGGGAATGAATGTTGCAAAATTATACTTTGTTGTTGAGATGTAATTACCAAAATACCCAAAAGCAGCGTTTTTGCTTTGGGCCATCACATAAATCTGCCTTGGTTCCTTGTTGTGGTGAGACAAATCAGCCTCTGCGTAACGTGCGGAACGACTTCCAGGCAATTTCTGTTTGAAACGACTAAATATCCTTCTGATATCAAAGTCAGAAGTGTCTTTTGGCTCGTTTTCCATCCCGATGTAGTCGTCGTTGCCAGCGTTGAAAAACGTTCTTTGTTGTTTTGGAGGTTCATTTGATGTGTTTAAAAGCGGCACCTGTCTTGCTGGATGACCGTCCATATGATGCAATTCATCTCCACCATAACTGCCGTCTTCATCTACGACTAAAAAGTCATCGTCAAACGGATCATATACGTTTTGATTTGAGTAAGCTGTCGGATCATGATGATTTGACAGTTCCTCGCGCGAATGCAGCTGGAGGTCCAAATCTATAAGATCCGCAGAGTCGCCAAACGGGTTGTTTGGATGGTTTCGATGCGACATGCTCTCAATTGGTAAAAGTTGTCTGTGTTTTTTTACTATGATGATAGAATTTGATTTACGCGACTCGATTGATAAAATGTAGCGAGAAAAGAGAAAATGCTCCAAAAATAGTAACGAGAAAATGGCGGTGAAATGATTAATCAAAAGTAATCGAGAACAACCCGGAGAATGGAAAAGCTACAAAGAATGAATCCTCGGTAGATGCCGCATCTAATGTGTAAATTATAAAGAAAGAATTCCAAAAGATTTTAATGATCAGGAACTAAAAATAAATCATCGGTAAAAGCGGGAAAAACGAGTGGTGGCTAAAATGCTTTAAAAAGCGGATATTTTGGTGAGATTTTTAGTCTTGGAAAAACCATGGTTGGGCCGCAGTAGGAAAACCCAGATGACTCGTGGCAGACAAGAGACCCACCTCGCGGTGAGAACAATATGTGTCACAGAAAAAAAGAGTTGGCTCGTACCGCATTTAAACCCTCTTTTGAAGATTTAATAGGCTACTGGTCAAATGAGGAATTTGATCTGTTAAATATGCTCAACCATTGATGTACTTTTGATTTCAAACCACTCTCTTTCTCTTTGGATCAGTTTCTTTACTGTTCAAAATTTGAACACAGGCGATACCTTATTTACAATAATGATTCAAATCTTACGTAAGTACTTACTAATCGATGTATACTCTTGATTGACTCATCGATCAAATTAACATCAGTCATAATTCATTCACAAGATGAACGCTGAAACCATTGCAAAGGCCGCCAACGGTGCATTCTCGACATTAAAGACTCTCACTAATGAAGAGAGATCACTAGCTTTGCACAAAATCCACGATGCCCTTGCTTCTCAAAAAGAAAAGATTTTGGAAGCCAATCAACTCGATATTACCAATGCAATTAACCTCAAGTTATCAGATTCATTGGTCAAGCGTCTAGACTTATCCAAAGGTGGGAAATTTGACTCGATGTTGCAGGGAATTTTGGACGTTGCTGCTTTGGAAGACCCTATAGGTAAAGTTACACTCGCCAAAAAATTGGATGATGGGTTGAACTTGTACAGAGTTAGTTCGCCAATCGGTGTTTTACTTATTATTTTCGAGCTGAGACCGGAAGTTATTGCAAACATTGCATCGTTAGCCATTAAGTCCGGAAATGCAGCCATTTTGAAGGGTGGAAAGGAATCTCTTGAAACATTTAAGGTTTTGAGTAATATTGTAAATTTGACACTTGAAAAGGAGACCAAGGTCCCTCATAATGCAGTCCAGTTAATTGAATCTCGTGAAGAAGTCGGCGACTTGCTTTCGCAAGACAAGTACATTGATTTGGTGATTCCAAGAGGTTCGAATGAGTTGGTACGTAACATCAAGGAAAACACCAAGATTGCCGTCTTGGGTCACGCCGATGGTATCTGTCTGATTTATGTCGATGATGAATTTGACTATGATAAAGCAGTGAAGATCATTATTGACTCGAAGACAAATTATCCTGCCGGATGCAATGCGGTTGAACAATTGTTGATCAATAAAAATATCAACCAAAAACAGGTCTCTCAATTGTTGGGCCAATTGACTGAAGCAAAGATCAAATTGCATGTTACGAGTGATATCAAGCCACTTGTAGGTGACCTGGAATATGTCGAAGATGCAGTAGACGACTCGTTCGACAAGGAATACTTGTCTTTTGATCTTTCTGTCAAGTTTGTTTCAAATGTTCAAAATGCAATCAATCATATCAATGAACACTCTTCAAAGCACACCGATTGTATTGTAACTCAAAATAAAGAAAAAGCAGAACATTTTATGAAGTCAGTAGATTCAGCAGGTGTTTACTGGAATGCACTGACTAGATTTGCCGATGGTTTCAGATATGGGTTCGGTACCGAAGTCGGAATCAGTACAAACAAGATACATGCTCGTGGACCTGTTGGGTTGGAAGGTTTGATGAGTTATCAGTATCAATTGCGTGGTGACGGGCACATTGCGAGCGAATATGTTGGTGCTGGTGGTTCAAAGGTGTTTGTCCATGAGGATTTGTAATTACAAGATTTTAATTTTGGTCTATATATAAAAATCTATAAAGATCTGTTGATTAAATACACTTTTGTATGGCTTTTTTAAATTCTTCATACTCATTAGGAGGGTAATTTGGAAAATATTTGATGATATTATCAATATAATCGAACCTATTATCGTGTGGAGGTTTTGAAGATGCCGGTATCAACTCAATTTCACTCCATTGTTTGAGCGAAAAGAAATCAGTCAAATTCTTGATCCATGTCATACGAGCGTCAATATTTGATAAGTCGTTATCGTCATGACCTCCAGCACTCATAGTTTCACGCAATCTAGATCTTATAAGCCCTAAATTCTCAACCGCTTTATTCAAGTCGATATCTTTGAATTCCTTTGCAATGTTGTCCTTGATCAACTTAGACAATCGTGGCGACTTACCATTTGTTGAAACCATTATTTGTAAATTTTCCTGGTTAAACATTGACCCAAAGTAAAAATCACACAAAGGTGGTTTATCGGCGATATTGACTGGTAATCTTAAAAATTTGCATTGATAGTAGATTTTAGTTGATAATTCATAATCGTCTATACAGCAACATACTATGGCAAATACTTCATTGGCAATCTGATAATCCAATTGAGTGTAATTTTCGGGAGTTATCATATCGATATCGCTAATTGAGTTGTCAATGTTTTCGTAGATAGTCAAGTCGTTCGAGCGATAATCGCGCTCAATAAGGCGATATATCTTTCCCTGTTGATGTAATTGCAGGATCTCTTTGTGTGTCTTAGCATTTCCAGTAACAACTGTAATTTTGGCCTGCGCTTTGATCAAATGGTGGATACGGCTGAGAGCAACTTCACCGCCCCCAATCACGAGACAATGTTTGTCTTTGACTTGCCATGCGAGGAGAAGTGATCCTTTGGATTTTTTAGGCTCATCGTTGACGGTTAGATTGTTTGTTTTGTTTGCTAATTCTGTCATATATGGGGTAATAATTAGAGTTTGCTAGAAAATTGACGAAAATATTTAAATATTATCAAAGAAAGCGCAATAGAAAATTGTGACAAGTTTAATTGACCGAAAAATGAAAGAGTTTGTAGAAATGGGATGAATCCTTTAAGAATAGTGAGAGTGAAGATAAGTAAGGTGCCTTTAAGTTAATACTGAGAAGTGAGAACTATTTTGGAGCGAGAATAGTATTAGCGAGACAAGAGTTGATAAAACTTGCAGTGAAATCAGTAGGAACATTTTGTAATGTTATCGATAGAAAAAATTAACGATGAGTGCTGGAAAGAGCTAGCGAGTGAGTAGTGAGATAAAAAAAAAACTCCAAGGAAAAATTACGTTATCAAAGAATTAGCGACTAGAGTTGAGAAACCAAAATGTCAATCGAGCTTTTCCATTAGAAACACCTAAATTACGGGGACCGGGAAAACTACCAGGAAATACATCAAAGTACTGAATTACCTGAGAAAGCCACCTTTTAGTCATGTATTCAACTAAAGTCATGTAAAGACAGATCAAATTGATGTATGTCACAATTGCACGATTATATAATGCCCGGGAGTCGATCTGCAACGGCAAATCCAGGCGAAAGCCGGTTGCGTAAATCTCGAAAAAGTTGCACAAACTGCCATGAAAAGCCTCTATAATCTTCAAAGAAAGATTTGAAACTACATATACTGATTTGGTGATTACGCAAAACAGATTACGTTGAATGTGCACATCACAATATTATTTGGTCTTGTCTATTGATGAATTTTTTTTCTTTATTTCTATTTTATTTTTTTACTCACCACCATAAAAACGTGTTCGGAGTGGATCACTAATTTGTATCTATATTAAGAAAATGTGTAGATTAGGCCTGCGTGCATATCACATTGGATGACGATTTTGAATTTGTGTGTTTTCAGTTTAATTCTGATTAGTTGTTGCTCATACTCGCCGTTTGTGGGGCAAAAATTTCCATACTTGTCACACTCTCGATTGGCTCAACTTTTACATTTTTGTTAATTATCTCATACTACCAAATGTTTAATTGTGCCCAATTCTATTTTTGCGGGTCCCTTTTTTTTTTCTCTATTTTTTTTTCGGGCCAGTTCAACAAACCATTTTTATTATGAATCATTAGAAATTAAAAATTGTATAGTAAAACTTTTCCAACAAAGTCAAGAACGCCTTTTACGTGTTGATTTCTAGTTGAAGTTAATTCTATTTATTAAACAAGAAAGCAAATAAGCTCAACGTTGATCGTATAACACTACAATATTTGATTGTGTTCTCCAGTGTTAAGCTTCATTGATAGTCCGATTCAATAATTGAGACAAGAATCAAGAAAACATCTAGTATTTCCAAATTAAAAAAGAATTAAAAGATAAACATTTAAAGGAATAGGAAAATAGTTCAAATTTAAGTTCGACTCGTCACAGTTCAAAGAAGTATATTTAAAAGAGTTGAGTGATTTCAATCATATTCATATTCAGACGTATTTAAAGATATTCAAATAATATTGAAACATCTTTAAATTCATTAAAACAATACTCAAATACATTCAGTCATATTAAAAGTACTTAAAACTGCTCAAAGTGAAATCATTTTAAAGAATTCTAAATGTCACCATATCCCCACAAAACTGAAAGACGTGCTTCGATGGCAGAAAGGAGACCTTCAGTCTCATACACGCCTCCCGTGATCCCTCAGTTGGCTGGGTTGGAGAAGCCTCAGGACCATAATTTAAAATTGGAACTGTGTGATGTTTTGATCATGGGTACTGGTCTTGTTGAAAGTATTTTAGCTGCCTCGCTCTCTTGGCAAGGGGTTGAAGTCTTGCATTTGGATAACAGGACTTACTACGGTGATTCAAGTTCGACCCTTACAATCGAACAGTTGAAAAAATGGTGTCTTGACGTTAATCAGGGAAAAATCCAACACTTCCAAGACGCTCAGATCTATATCCCAGGTGGTAAATCGACAAATAAGTTCAATAGCAGGGACTATGGGATTGATTTGAGTCCCAAGATCATGTTTTGTCAATCAGATTTATTGAGCTTGCTTATTAAATCGCTTGTTTATAAATATTTGGAATTTCAAAGTATGAGCAATTTCCACATTTTTGAAAATGATGATTTTAACAAACGAATGACATCTTCAACTTCAAAGCAAGATATTTTCACCGATAAGTCCTTATCTCTCATGACAAAACGTTATTTGATGAAGTTTCTCAAGTTCATATTACAAGACAACAATGACTTGGAAAAGAAAAAAATCATCTTGCAAAACCTGAAAGTAACTATCAGTGATTTCTTACAAAAACAATTCAATTTGGAATTACCTCAAGTCAATGAGTTGACCTATTCAATCGGTTTATGTACAAAGGAAGATACACTCACACCTGAAGCAATATCTAAAATCCAGAGATTCCTTATTTCTTTCGATGTATATGGGAATTTCCCCGTGATGATTTCCAAATACGGTGGACCAGGTGAAATCTCACAAGGATTTTGTCGTTCTGCTGCAGTGGCTGGGACCACATATAAATTAAACACTCAATTGGTTGATTATGACCCAAATCTGAAGGTTGCTAAATTCAATGACGGATCAAGTGTTAAGATCAATGAAAAGATCGTTATATCACCAACACAGGTTCCAAAGTTCTTACAAACTGGGTACCAGGAATTGACCGCCAATTTGACCCCATCATTCATTACAAGACTCATCACCGTTGTCAGAAGAGACTGTAAAGAATGGATATCTGAAATGGAGTCGAGTGCTGTCGTTGCATTCCCTCCACATTCATTACCAACCGATAATTTACATTCTGTCCAAGTTTTGATCCAAAATGGTGGTCTGGGTGTTTGTCCAGTTGGTCAATCAATCTGGTTTAGTCATACTACAGAACAAGATTTAAACAAAGCTAAGGCTGATTTGGAAGCAGCTTATGAAAAGATGGAGCTTGCTCTTTTAAGAGAAAGCAGCTCTGCTGAAGCTTCAACCAATACTTCGGACCTTGAAACCGATGTTTTGGGTGCAGATGCTCACGAATTAATGATCAATGGTGTTGGCAGCAGCGGCAGCTCGGCTAATCATCCGATTGCACGTTCCTTCAAGCTAGGCGAGTCCTTACAAAACTTTGTACCAAAAGACAAGTTGGACATTGTTTGTAAATTGGGTTACGTACAAAAAACGTTTATTAATCATGATTTGTCCAATGTTTTCCATCCTAAACGTGATGAAGACAATATTGTTTTGAAGAATTTGGTTGATGCTGAAAATGATATAATTTTTAGCAATATGCCATCTTCTGAGATCAGTTATGACGGTATCATCAGTGAAGCAAAACTAATTTACCAAAAGATTACAGGTTCCGATGAGGATTTCTTCGACGTTGACTTTGAAGATGATGACGAGGAATATTCTTCTGGGGTCAATGGCGCTTCAGCTTCATCAGATGCTGCTACTGATAATTTGACGGTCGCTCCTAAATTTTCGTCTGTCCATGGCGGTGGTGTTACTGCACCAGGAGTTACAGGTTTACGTACCGCACCAGGAACTTTGAGCTCCGTTAGAACTCGAGGAGTTCGTGGAGGTGTAATTGGACGTGCCGGGATTGCTCCTCACGACGACGACATGATGTTGGACTCCGAAAATGCTATCGAAGATGAGAGCGAAGAAGAGATGGACGATGATGACAACGGCCATAAGCCTTTTGCTGCCGACGAAATGGAGTTGTAAATTACAAAAAAAAAAAGCGCAAAAATAAGCGCTAATTATGCTTCTCCTTCTATTCATTTCTCTGCTAATGCAGTACTTTAAGTTATTCAATCGCTTCCTTTAATTCTTTTTAATTGTTCTATTTCTCATCAGTTGAAATACATGTATTTATTAATATGCTAATACTATAATTTTTTGAGTACAGATGTTAGATCATGTGACGTATACAAAAATAGGGCTTTTGCCCTAATGAAGATCTTATAATTTATTTTTTTTTGGCGCGCGATGGCACAAAAATTTTCGCACCAAATGTCATGGTCTATGGTCTCAACACTGAAAATTTTTGTAGCGAGTACCACTCTTTTCCTATTTTGAATTTTGATTTAAGTACTGAGCAGTCACCTGTCGAAGAAGTCTAAACTTATTTATCAATACTATCCGTAATGTCTGACGTTGAACAAGAACAAATTGTCGAAGAAGTTGCCGTTGAACAAGAAACCTCCATCTCCATCGAAGATGCTTTGAAGGTTGTCTTGAGAACCGCTTTGGTTCACGACCAATTGGCCAGAGGTTTGAGAGAAGCTTCTAAGGCTTTGTCCAGAGGTGAAGCTCAATTATGTGTCTTGTGCGACTCTGTCACTGAAGAATCTATCATCAAGTTGGTTGAAGCTTTATGTAACGAACCAGAAGAAAAGATTCCATTGATCAAGGTCTCCGACGCCAAGTTGTTGGGTGAATGGGCCGGTTTGTGTCAATTGGACAGAGAAGGTAACGCCAGAAAGGTTGTTGGTGCTTCTTGTGTTGTTGTCAAGAACTGGGGTGCCGACTCCGAAGAAAGAAACATCTTGTTGGAACACTTCTCCCAACAATAGATTATTTAATTTTTTAATATAATTTAAGTTTCGATATCGTTTGTAGACGTGAATTTGATTTGTAGCATGATATAAAATTTCTAAAATCTCAAACTCTTCCTGCATAAAAGTAAAGATATGATTTTGGGGTATCAAAACAAACCAGTTTACTTCATCATATAATGTCTCAGGAAAGGAACCTACGTAAAGAGGCTAGAATCCGAGGCTCGGGGTATGTTTTTATAAGGAATCGCAATTTATTGAGTTGATTTTAAAACTAGGGTTTATCAATGCAACTTTAAGATTTACTAACAATATCAGCAAGAGAAACGTACAAGCAGATGGATTCAACATTGAACCCACAGATATTATAGACAATCAAGAATTTCCACAAAGTCCACCATCTCAACTCAACAATGTTCCACCAATACTGCGTAGAAGAAAGAGTTCAATACTGGTTGACAATCAAGTTTCAACAATAAGGCGACTGAAAGCTCCCACTCAAGATCAATTGTCAAAAAAAAGGAGACAAACTATAGTGAATCAGCCCAGACCACAACAGCCAAAGAGGAAGAGTATATCCAAACCCGAAACGCGTCTAAATCATGAGAGCATTTCTAGGCCAACAAGAGCAATACAAACAAAGGCACCCAAAATTACAAAAGAAAATCCACCTAAACAAGCACTGAAAACGCAAAAGACAAGTCCGAAAGTAAAAGAGATCCCAAGAACCTTTCGAAGGCAACCTCCACGTCGTAGTAAGCCTACAAAGATCTTGGAAATCCCGAGCGATGACGATTTGGAGACTTCGATTGAAATGGATAGCATTGAGTTCACAAAGCAGCTTGTAAAGAAAAGAATGGCAAGGTCGCGGTTACAACCAGTCAAATCTACTTCATCCAAATTATTTGTCGAAACTTCAGATGAGGAAACTCCCGAATCACCTCTGTCAAAGCTTGATAGGATCAAGAAAAGTGTAACTATAAGACAAAAAGGGTTGAAAAATAAAGTGGAGGTCTCTACCAGAGAGGAAAGACAAAATAAGAGAAATAAACTGAGACAAGAGACAATATCAAATGTTACCAAAAAGAGAGTTCCTTCTAAACCAAAGGATATTATACCACTTTCAAAATCAAAAATTAAAGAAGCACAAAAACCATTGATGATAAATGTTGAACGGTTAACCACAGATAAAAATAGAGACCGTAGACATAAGATACATACGCTCGATGTGATTAAACAAGTGATTAACGATTTCAAACCCGAAGTGAATTCTGAACGTGAATTACAACTCCATTCTGATTTTAAGATGTTTGTACTCAACCATATAGAGTACCTTGCAGATGTACATTCAAGTATTAATGATTTATCACTGAGAATTTCACAAATACAAAAGTTAAAGAATGAATTGAGAAGTGAGATATTTATAGTGAAAAAAAATCATGCACAAGTTGGAGATGATTTGAATAAGTTAAGAAGGGAATATACTTTACAAAAGGAAGAACTGACTGAATTCAACCAGACATTTGATCAATTGAACCGTTTGAAACAAATTGAAAATATAACTCCTCTTAATCATCTTCAATCACAAGTATCACAGCAGCTTCATAATTTACCTAAATTGGTTAATCCAACTTCGGGAATTTATCAAAAATTAATATTAATTAATGATAAGTTAACTCAAATAGATAATGAGTTATCTAATGAATAAGAGATATGAATAACATTAAAAGTTTGTATATTAATAGAATAAATAAGCAGAACGGAAGAAAAACAATAAACAAAGGCGTCATTTCATAGAATATTTTGTCGAGATTATTACTCGGCGAAATAAACGCTTCCAACTCGGCGAATCTCAGACATCATCCGCAACTAATGCCATGATCATTCTGTACAAGTAGAAGAAAAACATTAATAAATGGAAACCAACCTTAACAAAAGATTCTCTCTTATGTTTAGATAATGTTCTGAAAATTTCGGTAGCATCCAACAAGTGATTTTTATTCAAATACTTTCTAACATTGTAAGCCAACAATGGTGCGTTCAACAAGAAAGGGAACCAGAAACCCTTGATCAAAAATAAAACAGTGAGAAAAGCTTGTAAAGAAGCTTCTGGGATGATCCATGGATTCAAGGTTTTACATAATGCGATTGGATTCATGTAATCGCACTCCAAATCGGAGTAAGAAATCGTGATAAACACTTGACCAAATAAGTTGATGGCGTTAGCAATAACAGCAAAGATAAATAAGAAACTTTCACCGGACATTTGTACTTTGTTAATTAAAATTTTTTGAATATTGTTGTCTCCTTCAATTTTTTTCGAATTTGTCGAGTGCGCTGGTTTTTGTCAATGAGTGATTACATAAGCACGCATTAAATCAAAATAAGTGATAAGATTAGAATGCAAATTTTAAGTGTGGAGTTAAATGATTAAACATACGGCTTTACTATTTTTATTTATATATTTCAACTATATTTATTTATGACTTGTATTTATCTCTAATTATTCGATTCGGATCCAATTAATTTCACCGATTTCAATCTTTGAATGCAAGCCGGCAATCACCTTCAATGGGAACAATAATGGATCACCAAATTCAATCAAATACTCCCAAAAATTTCTTCTTTTATATGCCCGTAAGACGTGTAGTTCTTTGTTTTTTTTTTTATAAAGTAACCCCTGTGCCCAATTACCATAAATCACCAATTTTCCCTTAGTGTCAAAATTTGATACAACCTCAAAAACATAACAAATGGGTCTAGCGTTGGGTGATTGTTTGATTTCATTTTCGGGGCTATTATCAATAGGACATAATGAACGCCATATTTCAATATATGACTGCAATTTTTGAGTTTCTGAATTCATCATCTCACCCATTTCTTTACGATCTTCACTTCCTTCCATATTCGAAAAATAACCAATATCAGGCTCGGGTGATTTATCCGGATCATCACTGAAAACTACTTTTGAGTCCACTTCATGATGAAATTTAATCTGACTTCTATTTGGAATCGGTTCTTCTTTTCCTGAAATACACCATTCAAAAGTCGAATTGAAGAAATCTGAATCATTTGCATTAGCATATCGTACTTTACCTTTCTCCTTATAAACGCGTATATCAACAAAATGGTCCTTTGGCGAAGTCAAGACTAACGTATTGGTCTTCTCCTGTGCCAATTCAGGAGGCCATTGAATGCTTACTCTAGTCGAAAGTGTCATTTATTTGTTTACTAATTTTATTTTTCAATTTACCCCATATTTTTATATACGCACATTTGGTTATCACACTATATTTTGTGTTTATTAAATTAATTTACTCATCTCATTATTTAATTTTATCATCAACTTATGTCTTCTTTCTTTGGTAACTAACCCACCATCGAGCTTTAGTACATTCTTGAAGAAGTTGATTAATAAAGTCTCATAATTGACTCTTTGATTGAGTTTATTATTTAACCCATCACTACTCAATTTATTGACAAACTTGGTATCTCTTTCTGTCCAATCATCAACGCTCTTGTTTAAGGATTCGTAATGAATGGAAAAACTCTCAATATCATCCAATGTCTCCAATTGAATAGGACTAATGGATGCACGGGCTCCATTTTGAAGCTGTCCATATTCTAATTCTTGAGGATTGAAAACGTAAGGATATAATTCGATGTTGCAAGGATTCAACCTCAAGTCCAACTCTCTTAAAGTAGAACGAGCACCTAATAATCCAGTGATTATTGATTCGGATTTATTGATATTATTACTAAGAAGGAACAACCTTTTAATATTTTTCATTTCACTCAATCCACCAATATCACTCAATTGGTTGAAATTTAAATTAACTTCACGAACACTGGGGAATATATTTGCAAAACCTTGTGGTATTTTCTTTAAATTCATAGCTGATAAAATCAACACTTTAATATTCAAAAATTTAGGAAACTTTGGAGCCTTAATCATATAATCGTTCAATTTTAATTGAGAATTACCAGATAAATTCAAACGATAAACATTTTTCGAATGCTCAAAGAATTCTTTGATAATTTTAATATTATATTGTGATTTGCACGATATTTCTTCCAAGTATTTCAATTTATTAAAATCAACAACTTGATCAAATAAATTTCCATCGACCCTTAATACTCTAAGAAAAGGAAACGATGTTAATTTAAGCGATTTCAATGAGTTGAACTTCAACAAAAGTTTCTTCAAATGAGGATGTCTACCTTCACAAGAAATCGATAAAAGTTCATTCTCATTAAGGTTCAATATTCTCAATTGTGGTAAGTTCTCCAATCCACTTACTGAACTAATCTTATTGTCGGACATGTTAAGCTCTTGTAAATACAATAACTCAAGATTTTTGAAGTTGATGTCACCCTTGATTTCATTTTGAGAAACATTTAACTTGGTTAAATTGACCAAGTTGTTGACACCATTTATTGTAGTCAACATATTGAATGATAAATCGAGATCGGTAAGATGAATATTTTTACTGAAATTAGTTAAATTAATCAACTTATTGTTTGATGCATTTAAATGTTGCAAGTCTCGAAGTTGATAAAAGGATGTGATACTTTCTATGTTATTCTGTGACACATTCAAGTTTAAAATCAGCTTGGGCAACCCATCCAAGTATTTGAGTTCATTGTGTGACAAATCGATGACCGTCAAAGAAGGTAACACCTTATTGAGCTCTTTGATACTATCGATCTGAAAGTTAACCAAACGAATTTCATTAACTTCTTCCCAAGGAATATTTCGAAAGTTTTCTGTAGTAGCTAAAACTCCAGTTATTATTGAAACTAACCTTTTTTGAGTTAATGAGAAAGAAACATCGTCCAATTGAGAAATCTGAGTAACATCATCACTCAATGGACTTCTATCTTTAAATTTATCATTTGATTCCATATGTGGTAAATGAAACGATACTTCTAATTTACTATTGCCTGCTCTACCTCTAGAATTCAATCTTGGTCTCAATGTATTCTTGCTATCATTTGGATCATCTTGATCCTCAGAATTAGACACCAAGTCTTCGATTGAATCTAAACTATTGAAATTTTCCTTATCATCACTCGTAACCCACTTTTGATTTTTGACATCAAGAACCATATTATCATACGTCACAGGAAGATCAATACTTGGTTTAACACGACCCCTTATAATCGAAGGTTCATTAATATTTCTTTCCTTTAAAATCCCAACAGGTAGTTTTGGAGAGGCTACCAATTTCAATTGAGAAGCCCTTTTCCATTTGATAAAATTTTGTATTTTTGTATAATCTTCCTGAGTAAAATCAGCATTATCAATTGATACCTCACTCACCTCCTTATATTTTGAAGAATTTTCTAATTGCTCTTTCAAATACTTGTTTTCTTTTGCAAGGGTTTGTAATTCTTGTAGTAACAGACCACCATTGAGTTGTTGGATCAATTTTTCCAATTCTGTAACTCTTTCATTCAACTGAGTCCTGTCATTGTCATCTCGTTCTATAATGTGCGTTGAGTTGTGCAAAATCGAAGGCATTCGATTGATTGAAGCATCTTCTTGAATAAACGATTCTTTATCTGAACCAAAATTAGACTCATGAAACTCGCCATATCTAAACTTGGAATCATTTGAATAATTATTATCGGCCTGATATCCTTCGATTTGGTCGTTCTCGGACTTTTTTGTTGATACGGAATCAAACTTTTCTAATGGCCCAGTTTTTTCCTCATCAGAAAACTCATCAAAAGTATATGAACTATCATTATTATGTTGAGTGAATGTTCTTCCATATTGATTCTTCATTGGAACTTGTGAATTACCTTCCTGAAACAGACTCCGTCGTTGATTTCGTTGTTGATAATGCTGGCTTGATTCATTCTTAGAATTTTCAAAAGAAGTATATTCATTATTACCGTTGGTATTAAGTTGCTGGAAATTACTATCAGTTGTATTTTCAAAGTTAGATGAATATGTCGAATATTCATCATCATATTCGTGTAATTGATCATTAACATCAATTACTTTAAAATTTTTTGGAGTAGATGTAGCAGTGGTATGCGTATTTGAAATCGACCTTGGTGCCTTTAAAAAATCAGAATGATCTTTGTTATTGTTATTGATATTAATGAACCCTCTCTTTTGAATATTGTTAAAAACATGATCTGCATTTTCTATGAATTGTTCTTGAGTGTATGAACCTGTCTTGGTGAAATTCTTTATTCTCAATTTGGGCTGATGTTCGGGTAATAATTGAGGATCATTTGACAGGATCTGATTTTTTTTCTTTCGCATTGTTTCTTCCTTCTCTATTGCTTCTGCTAAAGCTCCTGATGTTTCTTCATTAATTTGAGATTGGTCGAGGAAATTATTATTGTTTTGAATATTGGTGCTGAAATTTTCATCATTTGTAAATTGCTGCAGTTGAACTGGCGTTTGTAAATTGGATTTGTTATTCATTTTCAGTAATAATCCATTCAATTTATCTTTTGTATAAGTATTATAGTTATCATGAAACAATTTTAACGGGGATTCGGGATTCTTGGGGAACCTATACGATGCTTTGTTCTGATCTTCAATTACCTCCTTGAGTTCATTAACTTCATTCTTATTCAAACTCATAGGAAGACTATTTTCTCTATTTGAAAGAGTAGCCATTGGAGTTGATAGAGTTGATGATAGCGATTGGTTGTTTGTTTTATTCTCCTTATCTTTAATGTCTGATCTATCATTGGATTCCATAGAAACAAACATATTTTGCAAATTAGCTTGCGAACTTTTTTGTAATTGATAATCTCTACTTGCTTTTTTCCACATTGGGGTTTCATTTTGTTGTACAGCGTTATGTATCATTGTATTACCGTTGAACTCCATCATATTCAATTCGTCCAAGAATCCTTGTTCAGATTGTACTTGATCTTGATATTTGTTATTACTTCTGGTTATTCTAACCGAGGAATTAAGATCGGACTGGTTGTCTATGTTTTGAAGGTTTCGCCTTTTATCCTCATTGAAGTTTGGCGATTGAACATTATTTTGAGATTCTGTATCATTCAATGGAACCCATTTCTCTCCTAATTCCATCGGCATCCATTCTGGTGTAGTATTGAAATCGACTACTGGTGCTTTCATAGTTGAAGTCTTTATTGGAGGTGTGAATTTGTGCTCATCTTTATTTTTGGTAGGTGGACTAGGATTTTCTTCCTCAACAAGTTCCTGTTCTTGAGAGGACAAGTTTGACTGCATTTGAGGTATGTCGTGACTATCGCCTCCGTTAACCGCTATCGATGATTTGGTTCTTGCATTCGGGTGTGACTTATACTTGAAAGTATTTGGAATCGATTGTGATGGAGATCCCAAGTTCGAGATAGTTGCGTAAAAAGAACTCTTGTCACCTTGGAAATCAAGATTAGCTCTATATTTCAATTTGTTTTGATAGGCACTTTCCTTTATGATTTTTTGTGGAGAAGGCCTTGAAAGAACTGAATTATTATTCGTCTTTTCTTCTTCTTCTTCTTCTTCTGATCCTTGATCTACTGTTGAAACCTGTCTCTTTAAATCATTCGACTCCAGATCGAAGTTGAATGATACATCGTCGGTTGTTTGGTTCGATTGGAAAGTTTGGATCTCGGGTTGATTTGTATCTTCATATGACTTTTCATTCTCATGTGCTGAAGTTTGAGCTGTTGAAGTGGATCTGTTTATATCATGATTGTCCGGGTCGCTCATATCTATATCTTTCCCGTGAATCTTTTTCGTAGCGCTTTGAATCGACGAAACATCCAGAGGAAATCTTAAACCTAACATTACTGAGTGTGGATTTCGGACTTGTGGTGCTTCGGATGCTTTCCACAATTCACGTTAGTGCTTTCAATCGAAAAGGCGCGTAATTGACCTCAAGGTATCTCAGCGTTTGAAGTCTAAACCTTTGTATATAAAAACACAAATTGAAGCGTTTGTTTTGATTTAAGAATGTTTTTGTTTTTGTGTATACAAACTGTAAATGCAGTGCAAACCTGCAAATAAAATTGAAAAATAATCATCTTGGTAGCGCGCGCTTTAATAATTGCAATTCAATGTGTGGAATGACTGTCGAAATGCAACAGCTGATTTGCATTTTAAAGTATATTTTGCAATCAACCAACTCTAAGACGAGATTTAGATTACATTTTTATTATTGTTAGTTTGGGGAAATCATGATCAATTTTCTTTCACAAAGATTTAAAGAATTTTTCAAATAAATTTTTTTAAAATTTTGATAAATCATTAAATTGACTATTAATTGAAGTTTGAAAATGTTTAATAAGATGATATGAAATTTAAAGATCTAAAACTATAGCCGTATATAAGTTTGTAAAATTGGCCCTTTTATTTTTGATTTAGTTTGGAAAGAACACTGTCACAAAACTAAATGATGTGTTTGTGCTTCCAAACATTTAGCCCTGCATGGAGTTGCAATTCACACTTTTAGTAATCATATCGTTAGATCGATAAAGCTTTCTACACATCTCAAATCAGGTTCGATTAACTTGCTGAAAAAAAGCCCTTAATAATATTTCCACAATCAATGAATACTTCACTCTGTAAAGTTAATTTCAATTCTAATGATCTGTTATTAAAAGATATTTAATCTGCAATAACTTTTTATTCGCTACTTTGATTTTGACAATTTATTCATAGCTTTTTTCAAACCCCTTTACTTTTCAAACTCCTTTTTTTGGTTGTACTATATTTCATTTCTAGTGGTGTTAATACTTATATAAACTAAGTTCTTTGATTGCAATTCATTGATCTTTTACAATTGAGATATTTAACGAAACTTTTTGATTGATTTTGTGTTGAAAAGGAAGCATTTGCAAATCGAGAAGACCAGTTGAATTAAACCAATTGGACTAAACTTTGTCACTAAAGTGTGATTTATCAACTAGAGAATAATCAATTGGTATTCATCAATTGACACAATTTCGATCAAGATAAATTAATTGGGATAAATCAATTGAGATTTGAAGAATTAAAATTTGAAGACTTAGACTTTATCGATTCAATCCGAAATAACTAATTGAAAGCATTATTCAGAAACTTTCCATAATAAAATCTTGTTTAAAGCGCCGTTGAATATTACAATACTCAGAATGTCTTTTAGATCGAATGGTGATATACTGGATGCAAATGAAAGAGAATTGAAATCTAGTTCTTCAGCGTCTCCTGATAAAGAAAATACTTTCAACCCAATAGGTATGAGTCCACCTAAAGATGAAGGAAAGACTAAAGTCAGTATAAACCCGAATACAACCACTTCGAGCACTGCGAGTCAACAACATCAGCAAGAACAAGAGTTACTTTCAAGTTTTACCATTCCGAAACCACCTGTTTCGACTCAGCAATCGAGTTTTGCTTCTGAAAAGGACAATGCGAATATGACGCCAATCGATCAGCCTCGGACTCTTTGGATGGGTGATTTGGACCCATGGCTCGATGAGTATGACATTGCTGATATATGGTGGCGGATTTTACAAAAGAAAGTTATAGCTAAGATCATTAAACCAAGAAGATCCGAATTGACTACTTATCGAGGTACTATTTCCGAACCCTCTTATCAAGGGCTTTCACATTCGGGTTATTGTTTCATTGAGTTTGAAACTTTTGAAGATGCCCAAGATGCATTGGCTCTCAATGGTCAGTTATTGCCCGATATTGCAATGCCATCACAACAACAATTTCCAAATAATCCAAACAATCAAAAGAAATATTTCAGACTTAATTGGGCAAGTGGGGCAACTTTATCGGCTCCAATAATTCAATCACCCGAATTTTCTTTGTTTGTTGGAGATTTATCGGCCTCCACCACAGAAGCTCATTTGTTAGCTTTTTTCCAAAGTCAGTTCCCAACTTCAATTAAAACTGTACGGGTAATGACTGATCCTGTTTCGGGAAAATCTAGGTGCTTTGGATTTGTTAGGTTTACAGAAGAAAGTGAAAGACAAAGAGCATTAAAGGAAATGAATGGTGTATGGCTTGGAGGAAGGCCATTGAGAGTTGCTTTGGCCACTCCAAGGATGAATAAAAGAAACAAAAATGAGCTCTCTCCGATTCAAACTGCAAATAGTATAGTCAATAGAGAAGCTCCACTTTATGATTCTACCAATTTGAATATGCCATATATGGATCGATATGTACAAAATTCTCGATTACCATCACTGATTTCACCTCCAGATATGAACCCTCAAGGTGGTCAAATTAGACCTAATTACGGATATTTGGGACAAAATCCTGATATCAACCCTGAATTGAATATACAAGGTAATCGGTTTCAAGAAGATATCATAGGCTCTTCTGCTGGAGCACTTGGTATTTCTACATCATCTGACGCCCCACTTATTTCACACGAATCAAGGTCTCCATCACTGATACAATATACTGGACCACCACCTACGTTTGGTGATTCAAGATCTCAATTATTCACTGATCCAAATAATACAACTGTTTTCATTGGAGGACTATCTTCTGAAGTGGCAGAATCTACTTTGTATACACTTTTCGAATCCTTTGGCATGATTCAGCATGTCAAGATTCCCCCGGGCAAAAACTGTGGGTTTGTCAAGTTTTCAAAACGTGAAGAAGCTGAAACTGCAATTGCAACGATGCAGGGATTTATAATTGGTGGAAATAGAGCTCGTCTAAGTTGGGGAAGAGTCTCTCAGAATAAAAGATTTCACCAACCACAACATATGTCACAAATGAATAATCAGCATCATCATGCGGTTGCTGCACAAATGCAAGCGGCAGCGGCAGCAGCAGCCATGTCGATGAATATGGATCCCGAAAATGCAATGGCTGTTGCTAATGCAGGTCGATTTCCACCAGGAATATCTCCTATGGGATTACCGCCTCATATGAGTGGAGGCGGGCCTACTTATAGACCTGGACCTGGTTTCCAGGGCCTTGGCCCAGAATATCACGAACAAAATAGAGCTTTATTTGAGAACTTAAATTCACACAATCCAAATGAATTGGAGCTGTATTATTCAATGAATTTGCGGCAGCCACTTGACGAAGATGAGCTTGCGAATTCAATGAGTGGCTTGATGAACGATGGAAACCAAACTGTTAGACCACAGCAGCAACAGAATTATCCGATTCATCCAATGTTTCATCGTGGGTATCCGTCTCATACTTTTATGCCGCCACCGCCTCAAGAAGAAATGGAAAAGTTCGATACACAAGGACCGACTACGAACTCAAGTTCTAGTCCTGAAGAAGTTCATGAAGATTCAAATGAGTAATTTTTTTTCTTTTATTTAATTCACGTTTCTACTAATAAGTTTTCACATGTTAGATCATGGTTCCTTTTAATCTGTTTTCTTTTAAATATAAATCGCGTTAGTGTTGAAAAGTTTTTCAAATTTCTTGAATAATGATTTGCTAGACATAAGAATGAGGAGGTAACCTTAAAAAGTTTGTGGTGAATAGTTTGGTTGAGATTTGTTGTTTATCTAATTACAGTTTCGCACCCAAAAACAAAATTTGCACCCATCTATATTTTGAGATAATTGAAAATCATCAAAACTTTTCGGTTGGAATTTTTTTGATATTTTATGAAATAGTACTATAATAGAAATTTTTATAATTCTTTAGTGTTAAACAAGTCTTTTATTTGGCAAAGCCCGTAGAATTGCAATTTTAAGATTATGAAATTTTGTGTTCAACAGATTGTGGTTATTTTCAGAACAACCTCGGCTTTAGAAGGCTCAACTAAACTTATCGTTATTAAATAAGAATTGGTGTATTCACATTATTAATTACCCAACTTTTAGTGGTGATATAATTTACACTTCTTTATATTTAAATTTGATAACAAGTACAGTCAACCAGTTATATGTGTACATACCAATTTTACAAATAAAATTCCTTTACACTAAAATACCATAAACTTGTATTAAATAGAGAAATAAACATAATCGAAAAACCTTTAAAATATTCAACCAAAATAGAGCAGAATATAACGATATATTGAAAAATAAAAATAAACACATTGTATCATCTACCTAAGATCTTTCACCTCTTAATCTTCTTGCCAATTGGATATCTTTCTTTTGAATTGTAACTCTCTTGGCATGAATAGCACACAAGTTTGTATCTTCAAACAAGGAAACCAAGTAAGCTTCAACAGCTTCTTGCAAAGCACCAATAGCAGAAGATTGGAATCTTAAATCTGACTTAAAATCTTGAGCGATTTCTCTAACCAATCTTTGGAAAGGTAATTTTCTAATTAAAAGTTCGGTCGATTTTTGGAATCTTCTAATTTCTCTCAAGGCAACAGTACCTGGCTTATATCTGTGAGGTTTTTTGACACCACCAGAGACTGGAGCAGATTTTCTTGCAGCCTTAGAAGCTAATTGTTTTCTTGGTGCCTTACCACCAGTAGACTTTCTTGCTGTTTGTTTAGTTCTAGCCATTATTAATTATATGACTTAATTAGTGAAAGAAAAAAGAGGACAAAACATAAAAAACAAGTGGGAATTGAATTTGTTTTAAATAGCAACTTAATAAAAAAAAAGTCGTTCACAAGATCCAAAGGGGCAATGAGATATCCCCCTTTTTAGAATTTTTTTTACATGTTATAATTAAGACTTTACAGGTTGAGAACAATCTCGAATCATTCATTTTTTCCCGCCCTCGTTACTTTTTCTGTTAAACCTTCATACATTTTCAAGTGTTTGACTTGTGGCTGGAAAAAAGTGCGAATTGGCCATGACTGAGAAAAAATAGCTTTTGTTAGTATAAAATGCCAAAGCCCAAAAAACAAGTTTTTGCGAGTGCGGAAAAATAAGCGATTGACGTAAACTGTAAAATAGTAGAAATTATGAGGAAGCTTGAGGAGGAAATACAGGAGGCAGCAGGCCTCGAGAGAGTTGGATATTTAAGAATAGTATACACTAGTATGTAACAAAGAGTAAGTATGAGAAACATTTCCTGGTCAAACGAGTACTGGTCAAACGAGTACTGGTCAAACGAGTATGGAATAATATACAGGATTCGTACAATCTTGACATTAGTCAACCATATACATTCAGAGTCTCCTTGGCTACAAATGGCTATTAGAAATATATTTATTTTTGAGTAAATCACATTAAGTGTGTATAAATACAATGCAAACTATGAATACATCATAGCGAATATGCGATACTGGAAGAAATCACGTGAAATTTCTTTGTCAGATAAAGTTTCAGAATAAAGGATGTGCTATAAATTGGAGAAAGATATTAATGTCAAATTATTAATCTTTTCTTAGTTTCTGTACCATAATCTTGTGATTCTAGTCTTCATCATTTTCTTTTGTAACTGGAAAACACCATACATCAAGGCTTCAGCAGTTGGAGGACATCCAGGAACATAAACATCAACAGGAACAATTCTATCACAACCTCTAACAACAGAATAAGAATAATGATAATATCCACCACCATTTGCACAAGATCCCATCGAAATAACCCATCTTGGTTCGGGCATTTGATCATAAACTTGTCTTAAAGCTGGTGCCATTTTATTAGTAACAGTACCAGCAACAATCATAATATCAGATTGACGAGGAGATGCTCTGAAAATAATCCCTAATCTATCTTGATCATATCTTGGGGTTGAAACATGCATCATTTCAACGGCACAACAAGCCAAACCAAAAGTGACTGGCCAAAAAGATGATTTTCTAGCCCAGTTGGCAATAGTATCTAACGAAGTTAATGCATAGTCGATTGGACTTGAAGCAGTCTTTTCAGAAATCAATGGTAAATCAGTCTGCAATTGTTTTGGGGTCAAATCATTGGTTGAAATAGATCTAGAAGACATTTTTGGAATCATCATCTTGCTAAGCTGGCCCGCTGGGGTGCAAACAACCTGCTTTAACACTGATCTTCTGACTAATGAGTACATAATATGTTGATTGAATATTTAAAGATTTATTTTTTTTGTTCGCTCTTTTTAAATATCAGCAAAAAATTGAATACGTTGATTGGATACGACATTTTATACGTCTCAGCGCAAGATTTTTTACAACTAGAAATAAGAAACGACTTTTCATGTCATTTATTATCAAAACTATAAACTATAAAAGTTAATTTAATTATTGTATCACATCATCCAAGTAATCCTTTATTCTTTCCATTATGTTGTCCTTTACTTTTGACGGCACCAATTCTTCTGCCTTTGGCTTAAGAAACGTATATAATTGTTCAAAATTGTTTTCTGTATTTGCCTCTTGTAACTCACGATTAGCGATTTGTGAGATCTTATCAAACCACCCTGATTCATATAGTTGCAACTTGAGTTGTTTATTTATTATGTTGTAGTTACCAGAAGACACCAAGTGTTGTTGGATCTGGGCCTTTATCTGATCTAATTCTTGATCCGACATGTTGAATTATGATTAATGCTTTAGTTAATTTATTGAATTGAGAATAAATCTTTATTGATAACAAAGAAAACCCATGCCGCAATACATAGCTACAAAGACCCGATCCGCAACACATAACATCATTCGACACAATTAATAAAATTAGCAATTATCAAAACTAACAACATAATGTCTTTTATAAGTAAAGGATCTCCATATGCTGCCCAAATCCAATCTGTCGAGCTGCTCGATCAAGGAAATTGGATCCAAACCAAAAAGATCAATTATTTAGATCCAAATGGTAAATTACGCGTTTGGGAAATGGCTGTAAGAACTACAAGAAGTGAAACTACAAACATTGATGCGGTTTCAATCATCACTATTTTGCACTCACCAACTAAAGATAAAGAGATTGTTTTAGTTAAACAATTTAGACCTCCTACAGGAAAGGTTATGATCGAATTACCGGCTGGATTGATTGATCCTAAAGAAACGATTGAATCAACAGCGGTTAGAGAGTTGTTGGAAGAAACAGGATATCATGGAACATTTAAAAGACAATCGATGGATGTTTTCAGCGACCCTGGATTGACGAATGCCAATATGGTGCTTGCATATGTTGATGTCGACTTAACCGAGAAACGTAATCAAAACCCAAAACCTCAATTGGAGGAGGGTGAGTTCATCGAAACATTTACTTTACCTTTAAAGAGTTTACTTAACGATATACAAAAGATGTGTAAGAAGGAAGGGTGCTCTGTCGATGCCAGATTGTATCATTTGGCCGTTGGGTTGACATTAGCTAGTGATGTATAGAAAGACACGAGATTCTTATCAATCACAATTGTGTTAAACTCTTGTTAATAAATGTCTACTTTGTTGTTAGTTTGTCAACTACACGTCCTGTTTTGTATAAAAGGTACAACCGAACGTGAAGATGTTACAAATAAAGTCAATGCGGTGCTTGGAACCTTTATGTGAATGGATCAGATGGCCTTGAGAATATTTCTGGCTTGAATATTGTGTGCTACACTTTTGATTCAAAAGTGGTAGGTTTGGTATGATCTTACTTGGTACTCGTTTTGCTATTTGCCTTTCCCGCTCTTCAAATTGTTTAATCTTTGCTTGTTTACAATTCTGTAACCTTTTCATTTCCTGATCATCCTATGATATTGTACAGGCTGTAGTGATCGATTGATCTTGATTATAATTCATCTTTAAATATAGTTGGATTCGAATGTGATTGGATCCACGTGATTTCACAACAAAATTTCAACACTATTTTGAAGCCGCGGTTTTAATGGTGTACATACCATAAGCTAAACAGAATGAGTGATACATGTTGCTTTTGTCTTGGTGATTCTAGTGAAATCCCACCATTTGGAGATTTATACGACGCACAGGACTTTGTCAGTCCCTGTGGTACTTGCAAAATTAAAGCACACCGAAAGTGCTTGCTCGAATGGTTTGGATCGAATCTAACTGTCAAAGTTAAAGTTAATGGTTCAGTAAGTCGAGTCAATCCTGTAATCAACCAAACATTGGAAAATAACATTAATAGAGCCAATTTAGAAGTATCAACTGAGCAATTGAGTGAATGGTTGTTATCTCTAGTTGATTCGAGTCGTCAAAGAAGGTCTTCACTGGTTAATGAATTGGTTATGATTGAATGTCCTCAATGTAAAAGTGAATTGTTCTTTTGCACTCAAAAGTCCACCTTTTTAGACAATTTGAACGAAGGTAAATCTGTCTTAACTAGTGCGCTCTATTATGGGACCCTTATGACAGGGTTAACGACGGTTGTATTGGGAGTGGTTTCTGTTGGGGTCTTTGGTTTGACGTCATGGGGAACAAGCATGATGCATTACATAATCCCAGCAAGCATGCAACCACAACTTCTCTCTCGTAAACCATTTTCTACTCTTGAAAGAGGAGGGGTTGATCCGTTAAGAATAGCTCATATTCCATTACTTCCAATTGTGATGTATAAAATGAGATCATCTTCAATAGTATCCTTTTTCTTTGGATCAAATGAAAAATTATACACCTTTTTAAATGAATTGGCTATCCTGGCATATATTTCATCAATTGGAAATCATGATTTAGCAATTAAATTATATCAAAATTTAATTTGTGGTTCAAGGCAGAAAATTGATTTTTCAAGTCCGGGTGTGATTTTAGCAACGATGGTTCCTGCTAGATGGTTATATGATATATTTTTCAGACTAACGTTCAATCTAGCCCATTTGAATATCATCAAAAACGTTCAACCACGTGAAATCACCAATCACTTGTCACCCAATCATGCCGATAAATTAGAGAAGTTGAACAATTCGGAAGGTATGATCCACGGATTCTATGAAGGAGCTAAACAGCTTGTTGATACATATACCGAAAACCAGATTAAACAATCTCGGTTTCCTTTTGCATTTAAGTTACCATTTGTGGGGAAGCTTACTAAATTTGCTTATAGTAAGTATGTATTGGTAAAGACACTTTTAGAATCGAGTATTCCAGGATATTATATCCGAACAAAATTTCTGAATGTTTATTATAAATTGAAGGCATGTTTGATTTATGATTTTTCTTCGAGTTTCTTCTCGGCCCTGGTGATTTTAAAAGCATTCACAACCGTATTATGGCCAATGCTGAGCTATGACTTGGCTAAGTTGGTTGTTCATGCTGTGTCTCGTGCCTTTCCCCACCTCGGTCATGATAAGGTCGTATTGATCTCGAACTTGGTATCGCTTTTGCTCGTTGCTCTCATAAAAGACTTGATTGATTTATACATTGCCTCAAAGAAATATCAACAAATGAAGGGATTAAAGATTTTGAAAAAATGCAGAGGAAATGAAGGTGATTTAGGTGAAGAGGAAAGTAGCTTTGAAGAATGGGCAATTTCGCTGGACGAGATGCCGGGTGGATATCCAATTTAGGTTAGCAGAGATTATGTATTAACAAAACGTAATTTAACAAATAGTACAGAATATAAATAAAGCATATAGTGTATGGTGAAAGTTAGTCATCATCGTAATTTTCGTCTTCTTCGACCTTTCTGAGTGGTGGTTCGACATCGTTTGGTTTTTCTTCTTCTTCTTCGTCGTCATCGGCGGGCGGACCATTAATGACAGGGGCTGGTTGCACTGGAGGTGCAACTTGGACCGGAGGTCCGGCTTGTGTACTAGATGCAGCTGGGACAATAGGTGCTGCTGGTGTAACAGGGAGTGCAGGTGCTGTAACAGAAGCATGAGCCACAGTAGCAGTTCGAGCGGCCGAGGCAGGAGCGACTGGGGCAGGAACAGCAGGAACAGCTGGAGCATGAGCAGCTGGAGCATGAGCAACAGGGGCAGGAACAGCTGGGGCAGGAACAGCTGGGGCAGAAGCCGGTACAGATTGTAGAGGTGCTTGCGCAGGTGGGGGTGCATTAGTAACCGGGCCGGTTACTGGCGCACCCGCTGTAACAAGTGCCGGCTGTACCTGTGGCTGTATTGTTTGTGACTGCACTGGATGTACCTCTTTCGACCCATTCTTTAATGATTCCTCGGCAGCGGCCGCATTGGCCGCATTCATCAACGAGCTCAACGAGTTTAATCTAGGTGATGCTTTGGCAGCCTTTTTAGTCGTCCTTGTTTCCTGCTTATCTTCGAGCTCGCGCTTGAGTTGTGGAGGTGTCACTTTAGGCAGTAATGGTTGGGGTTGTTGTGGTGGTGCAAACGTAGGTGTTGCTGTTTGCGACTGGATTGGCTGCAAATGTGGTGGCATTGGTGACTGATAAGTGGAAGGACCTACAGGAACAGCAGGTGCTGTAGCTACAGCTACAGGTGCACCAAGTGGAGGACCTTGTGGTGGGGGACCTTGTGGTTGGGGGACGCCTGGAACGAGTGCGGGACCTTGCGGAGGCTGAGCGCTCTCTAGCACCATGCCTTGTGGCAAACGAGGCTGCTGACTCAATGGTGGTGGTTGTGGTGGGTGAGTGTTACCATCTTGTTGATATTTGATCAATTGGTCCAAACGTGCCTTAATATGTGGGTTACCAGGATCCAAGCGTTCTGCTTGTCTGTAAGCATCCAACGCATCACTAATCTGGTTGTTGCACGTTTCATAAAGTGTTCCCAAATCGTACCAAACTTCACTAATATATGGATTAAGTCTGATTGCCCTAGTATATGCGTCCAATGCATCACGGTATTGTGAAATCTGGTAGTATAAAACCCCAATCAGGCACCAGAAAGTGGGGTTACGCGAGTCACGATTGACTGCCTGTTGAAAGGCTTCGTATGCAGCGTTGAAATCACCGCGGATCATATGCACACGCCCAAGATAATACCATGAATGTGCATCTGTAGAGTCGATTTCAAGACTTTGCGTAAGATACTTGAGTGCAATGTCGAGATCATGAAGCCCCGAACTTGGAGCAGCGCTGCCGTTTGCGCCATTTGCACCATTCGCAGTTGCACCATCTGCTTGTGAATATAAACAACCCAATTGTTGCAATACTTTTGCATGTTGTGGGTTCACCTGTAAAACGCGTTCATAGGCTTCTTTTGCACCAACAAAATCCTTTTGTTGCTCCAATACAGACCCGATTTGAAACCATACATCTGGTTGAGTTAATGGATGTGGAGGATTATTCAAGATATACTGGAAACATTCAAGTGCCAGCTGCAACTTTCCTTGATGCTTATAGATGATCCCCAAACGAAAATAGATTTCATTCAGTTTGTCAAAATTAGCGTCAAGTTCGAGTACACGTACAAACGCTTCTTCTGCATATTCAAGTGACCCATATCGATCATACAAAATCCCGATTCCATGCCATAATTTAGGAACATTTGGATTTTCCAAATAATAAAGTGCACGCTGATATGCTGCATAAGCACGATGTAAATCATCCAACATCAAGTAACAATGACCCAAGAGTCCCCACACCTCACCATTTTCGGGAGCAAAGTTAAGTGCTTGTTCATAAAGTTTTGCCGCCTTAAAAAAAACGTCTTTGGCACGATATACATTTGCTAATTTAAGAAGAGCATCATGATTATTTGGCAGATGTCTAAGTGACAGCTCGTAACTAGCAAGAGCCTTATCTGTATCACCCAACAGTTCTGCAAGCGAGCCGATTGTAAGCCATGTGGCTGCCGTCGTCTCGCTAAGCAAGTTGGTTACTTGCTGAGTTGGTGGAGGTGCCGCCATTCCTGCTGGTGGCGGTGGGGGTACATTTCCTCCAGCAGCAATGGGACCGATGGGTTGTTGTTGTGGTGGTGGTGGACCACCAGCACCAGTACCGCCCAGCGCAGAGATTTGATTCATATCCGAATATGCATGCATCTGATTACCAAACTGTGCATTCTGGGAATTCTGCGGTGTCTGTTGCTTGACATGCAATGCCGCCATAACGTTCTTAAAAATTATTGACTTTTTGTTTCAAAATTAAATGAGTGAATAATTCAAAACAAAACACGCTGCGTAGTGTATTGTTCACCGTTTTTAGAATTATGTCGATATGATTGACCTGTTTATCGAATCTGTTTTCTCTATTTTTTTTTTGGTCTTTTTCTCTCAGCTTTGATAGCTTGGCAATTTTTGTCTTTTTTCGCTCTATTCCCTGGATTATTTTTCAATGACTTTGTGTTTGTTAAAAAAAATTGTCTGCCGATTTTTGTCTGATATGTTTTAATTAGTACCTTTTGTCATTTTTAAGTTTGTGTAAGGAACACCTATTGTTCGATTGTTGTTTATTCGGGTTTACCTCGCCTTTTCTAAATCTGCCGAATGCGGGTATGATTATGCTTACGAGCCTTATCGAACGATCTACACGTGCCGCAGCACGAGCGGATCCTTAAAATAACCTTATGATTTGAACTGATTGTTTTATGAGAATATTTGTTTTGATTATTCAAGTAACTTCTTAGCCTCCCCTCACTTGCTTTAATTAGACTGTTTGTTCAAATTTACTTGTTGTGGCCATGCGCTTGGCCTTAATTTTTGAAAATATGTCTACGCGCAAGCATGTGACTGCCGAAGTTTCATAACCTACAAACATTCGTAATTTAGTCTGATTACGTAACATTCCATATTTGTGGCACGACTGGCAAACCGTTTGTAAAAAGGGGTCCACTATTGCGGCAAAGGATGTACCTACGGATGTGGGATTTGCAAACTAATTTATTTGAAGGGGGCTGAAAGAAAGTTCTTAATTCGCCTCGCAGGCGTCCATTAATTTGTGTTTTCTAGAGATCTACAATAATATGAGATATTTCACGATTATTGATTTTTGTTTAATTCTAGCGAATAGCTCCGGGGTGGTTTTCTTTTTTTTTTCCGCATATCTATGGGGGAAGTAAATATCACAATAGGCCAAATTGGAAGAATAGAGATGAAGTATTTAGTGGAAAAGAAATTATTAGATTATAACACTGTCGCGATAGAGAGAAAAAAAGAAATAATTAGAAGGCTTGGGAGAAAATACTGCAGTTCCGTACAAAGAAATTTTATTATCGTAGGTGAGAGAAAATACTCCTGCAACTAGAGAAAAATACTGTCGTCAGTAGAAAAATACCACTGCAAAGGACAAGTTAATTACCGTAAAAATTCCGTCGCCATGGAAAAATTCCCCAGAAATGGAAGAATTAGTGAGAAATGAAATAGGGGAAATTTAGTGACTGGCGGCACCAAAAAAAAAATCGTTTATCACATATTGCAGCTAAGTTCTCAACGGCTTTTATTAATTAAGTATTATCTTCTAAACAATTAGCTGTTTCTCCTCATTGCTTCTACATCTACTTTGGAATTATTGACCATCACTTACTCTACCTTTTGAATACTTACCCGAAAAAGAACTGTTAAACCCGAGCAATTCATTGATATCTCGTGTCCAGTCATTATCACTTTTAGAAACACACCAAATCCCAGCAACCTTACCAATCTCTGTCGTTGGGTGCAGCATCAACCCAGGCTCCTCTTTGCTCTGATAACGCTGAACCGTTTCAGGACTGACAACATGGATTTCGTCGCCAGGACGCACGTCTTGTTGGTTGATGCCGTCGATCGTGAGCTCGATCCGCTTGCTACGATTAGAAGGCGTAAGTTTAAGCATTATACTTGCATCTGCTGGAACTAAAACGGGCCGGAAAGAAAGCAGTCTAGGGCATATTGGTGTGATCATTACACAGTCAACCAGAGGATGGACTATCGAGCCTCCGCTGCTTAGCGAGTAAGCAGTGGACCCTGTTGGCGTCAGGAAAACCACACCATCACCCGTGGAAGTAGTGAGAAACTCTCCATCGACAAAGATATCTAGTGATATGAGATGCGGCTCACGACCACGATGTAGTGTGATATCGTTCATTGCATAAACAAGCGAGCCAGCCGCTCGGGCATCATTAGTTTCGTAGGAGCTGTCGCTATTTTTTCCAAATCTCTCAGTAATACTTTGGGAACTGCTTCTAGCGTGCTCACTAATTTCTTTGGAGCCATCACTAATATCTTGAGAGTTTACATTGGTTTTTGCCCCACCTCGCCGCACAAAACATCCGATCCGACTTCGGTTCATCACTTTAGCTCGTGATTCGTAAACTTTAGCAAAAGTTTCTCTATACAGACGAAAGTCAAATGGTAATAAGAACCCCAAAGTCCCCATTGAAAAACTAAGCACGGGAGGCACATTTGCGTGATTGAATGCCAGAACCGCACGTAAGGTTGTTCCATCTCCACCTAAAGTCACAACCATATCTGCTTTTTTGGCAATTTCTTCTGTTTTTCCGATATAAACAACTCTTTTATCGCTGTCAACTTGCTTTTTGTTATGTTTACCTGAAAAGCACACCGACAGACTCATTTCATGCATTAATTCGTCGGCAACATCTTCTCCAATAAGCACATTTATTCCCGGATATTCCTGGTTTAGAAACCCAATGAATTCAATCATCGCATCGCGGACATTTGAATCCCATGGTTTTTTGACAACGTATATATTCCTTGGTGGAGATCGCCAAATCATATTGTAGGTTTTGTTCGTGGGGTTTGTCGTTATTTCGGGATATTGGGCTTTGCCGGCATTGGCTACCGGATGCACTTGGAGATGGATGGTTCGAGGATGGCAGAGAAAAAACGTAACACGGCTGGCATGCTTGAGGCTTGCCAGTCTGAACATTAGGTGGTATATTAAAAGATCCGGATCAACCGGATGTTGGCGATTTATGACGCATGGTAATGAAATTCCCAGGCTTTGGTAGCGCCTTCTTGATTCTTTGGTAGCGCATTTATCGAAATTTACAATGTACACAGATCAAACTCTAATATTTATTCTACTATACACTATTTTCAGCATTCAACATGTCAATCTCCTTCATCTCCGTTTCAGTCAATTCAGGGGCACTTTCCGACACTATTTCCGCTTTGTTATTCTCCAAAATGGCTTTTTCTCCCTTGTCCTTATCGTCATCTTCATAAAATTCCGAGTCCTGTTGAATCTGATTATCTCTCGCAAATTGAGACCCACCTTTTGTATCAAAAGCTTCGGGTTCATCCTCTTCTTCATCCCCCAAATCTTCTGGGTCATTTGGAACGACATTCATTTGAACAGAAGGTGCATGATGAGTATTTTCCAAATTCGTTATAATTGTGGTCAAAATTTTATTCAAAAATTCGGGAGAATTCGTATTGTACATATTCAGTGGTCTAACATCCAATTTATAATCTGGTCCATAATACTCATAATATTCATTATAAGGTAATTCATTGGGTAAAATGACATTATTCAACAAACCACTTTCATATGCCCAAGTACGGGCAACATTTCTCATCGTATATCCACCACCACCCAAAACCATCATTGGAATATTGAAAGATTTGACAAAGTTAATACAATTGGCATGTCCATTCATTGATAAATTAAAACAACCCAAACGATCTCCACTTAATGAATCACCACCACACTGTAAAACAATTGCAGATGGTTGGTACCATTCTACAATCTTCGAGATAAGAGGCTCAAAAATTGATTTGTATGTGGCATCATCAATCCCATCTCTCAATGGTACATTGACCGAGTGATATTTCCCTTTTCCAACACCAATATCTCTCAACTCACCTGTACCAGGAAAAAATTCACCATACTTATGGAAGGAACAGGTCATGACTCTGTCGGTCGTATAGAAGGCCTCTTCAACACCATCTCCATGGTGTACATCAATATCAATATACAAAACACGTGGATGATACCTCAATAATTCGATAATCCCCAACACAATATCATTCAAATAGCAAAACCCAGAAGCTTCCGATTTTTTGGCATGATGTAACCCACCAGCATAATTAATAGCAATGTCACACTTTCCTCTGTTCAAACGAGCAGCACCTTCCATCAGCCCACCACCAGAAATCCCACAATATTCAAATAATCCATCAAAAACAGGACAATCATCACCAACATTAAACTTGATTTGTTCTTTTGAAAACATGTCCAAGTTATCTTGTGTCACACGGCTTAAAAAATCGATATACTCATCGGTATGAAATTGACACATTTCTTGTTTTGTAGCTGGTTTGGCTCTATAAATCTCCATCTTCTTATATAAGCCATAATTCATAATTAATGAGTGTGCCATACGAATACGATGTGGCTTCATTGGATGCCCAGCTCCGTACGCGTAGTTGCCGATGTCAGCATCATAAAAGTATGCGATTCTCTTTTTCTGTGTAGGATCCACTTTAAGTTCATCAAACGGGAGTTGAGTGTACATATTGAGTGATTTGTTTCTTTCTCCGCTTTGAAATTTAAGTTGATTTGTTATTCACTTGTTACGTTTATTTTATTGGACCGATATTGGTCAAATTAAAGCTTAGTGTAGATTAGTTGATAAGATTTTCAAAGAATTTTTTTGATTTTTCAGAATGTCTTGATTTCCCTTGTTTTTTTTTTTATTCCCTCAGTTCAGTTTCTCGTCTGTTGTCTAGCTGGTTATCCTAGTGTTATATCACACTCTTTGTATTTGATATTTAAAGCGTTGTATGTGTATCTTTTCTCTTGTTTTTCGGCCAATTACTTTTCAAAATAAAATTACCCGGATATGAAAAATAATATACTTAAAAAACATTATGTCTTTCCTACAAGCACTTTATTCTAACCATTCTTTTCTATATAACTAATGACGGGCTCTATTGTACTCACTCAACTGGCGGTTCAACTGGGTTTGCAATTCGACGTTTGCTACGCACTCTGAATACACTTTTTCGTCGACCTTATAATTAATTCCATTATTTAGCTTATCATGGATCGAATTGGAGGTGATTGTAACCGGAAATACCCAGCTTTTCCAACCCGGTCCCATAATACTCAGCCAATTGGCAGCGTATCCCAAATTGTAGATGTTGCCCAACTTTTTCTTGCGGCCGTTCGAATCAAAACGATAATCGAAACTCATATGTGACTTGGGTTGAGGATTTCGATTAAAATCACTCAACTCAATTGTTGTCATATTATTCAACACCAAGTAAATTTGGAACCCGGTAAAAACCCCCAATGCAACAAACATTGAAGTTGCAACTACAAACAAAAGTACCAAATTAATTGAGAGATCAACTTGACTATCTTGATAAATCCCCAATTTGAAAAAGTCCCAAAGAGGAACAAGTGATCCAATAAGACAAATTAATGAGTAAAATGTGCCATAACATAGAAATTGGACAAAAAACTTGTGATTTCTAAAGCCAATACAAGTTGAAAACCAAGGACAATAATGATCCATTCGTAATATACATTTGTTTGAACTGGAGCAATGATGAGTACGATCTGGCTTCCAAACAGAGCATTTTGTACAGAAACGGAACCCATTTCCCGACGTATTATGAACAGTCATAAAATCAGCTGGAGGTGATTGTGACTCATATCCCACATCTTGTTCAATATCATTCAAAAGTGAGGTGTTCAGATTTGCTTGTTCTTGCCTTGTTAATTGTGACAAATTGCGAATCCTCAATACTTCAAAATCCAATGGGGATCCAGCCCCAGCAGTAATAACCTTGAAATAAGTATAGACACTTGCAATATATAGCAAAATACCACTCGAAGCTAGAAAGCTTGCCAATAGAGAGGTGTTGTAGTTTAGATGCAAGTTCTGGTAGCATCCGATTCGAAGAAGCACATAAAGTGACCATGTGAGTAAACTTGTACAGAAGACCTTGGGGAAAAGAGATGCAAACGCACAACAGAGCGATTCCAACGACAGCACTGGAGGTCGCTTCATACTTGGATGTGATTGTTTTGTAGTAAGATTGATATCTGGAGTTTGAAAAAAGGCTAAATTCGGATTCCTGGTTAATAAACTGTAAAAATATAAAGAATAAAGCAGGTTTAAGAACAAAGGTACCGAAGAAAGATAAATTTTAAGCAACAAGATGGAGAGAAGAAGAGAGGATATGTAAAGAAGATTACCAGCAACAAGTATAGCGAAAACAATTCTTAATCCGTGAGTTTTATGACGAACGCAAAGAAAGTTTAGCATCTACAACACCGAATCACTTACAAAGTCAAGGACTGCACAGACATCTAAAAGTCTAGCTAACCGTCAACTTTTCCAATTACTTCCAAACAAAAACACCAAAACCTAAACTTTTCATTATTGTGGTTCGGGTTTATTTGCAGTATAGTAATCTTTGTAGTTAAGCAACTACTTAATCTATTATTATTCACTTTATAAACCTACTCAGTCTTTTGCTTTTTCTGGCGTAACTTAACCAGTGCTTCATATCCAATTCCCCCAAATACAAGTGCCACCCCAAACCATTGCCAACTATTCAAATAATGCCCAAAGAGTACCACACTCAAGATCATACTGATCATCTTTCTTGTAACAGTTGCAGTTATTAAAATGAGCGAATCAAACTTCTCTAATATAACAAACACAAAAACTTGGCCGACAGCACCAAATGCTGCAAAACAAACAATATTTAAAAGCACAGATGGATGTCTATTGATAAAATTAAGTGTATAAGCAATCTCACCCTCATATTTAAATGCAACAGTATAAACCATACTGATAGCTAATATAAACAAGTTGAGAACACACATAAGACTTGCACCGGTCAATTTGACCTTATTTTGCAGCTGCCATTTAAACAATTGATCTTGAGTTGAATTTGTAATTCCATCTAAAACCATAGACCCAATCAATTGTGACATTCCAACCAATGTTTTCTCATCATTAATTGAATCTTTACTAGTGCTTTTTTTGTGCATAACAGTAAATAAAATCACACCCAAAGTCACCAAAATTGCAACCACGTATTTATAATGTGGGAATTTGGTTTGATATAAGATTATATGAATCAACATAACGGGAATCAACTTACAAGATTTGGCCAATAAATATGCCAAATAATCAACATGTTTAAGAGATTCATATCCCAATGGAGAAGATAAGCTTGAAGTGAATGAAATTACCAAAAAGGATTTAAAAAAATGAAATGCAGTTTGTTTATCATTTTTAAAGAAGACTGCTAAAGGATTATACGAGTTTCCTGTGAATATCCCATATATGAGACCGACTAAACTAGCGAATGCAGCTTGAATTATATTAATCACTAATGGAGCCTTGAAAAATTCTGGTTCACCCAAAGTATCAACCCCATATGGTTTTGTATTTATTCTTTCTTGAAGAACCGACCACAGGAGGAAGGATCCATAGAGACCCAATACACAAACAACCAATGTAAGTGCCAGTCCTTCTTTTTTCATGATAGTTGTAGTGAATATTTGAAGAGACAGCGTGTAGTATTTAGATTTAGCGCGTTTCTGTTTTTGATGCAGGTTCAAAATTACAGGTTAGAATGCTCATCTCACACATTTTAGTTACTACATTATAACTCATCATCTTAAATGATGACTTGATTATTTAACTTACAAACACTTTTCAATCAATTAAACTTTATTATTTATACATTAACGGCCACCAAAGATACCAAAGAAACCACCACGTTTTTTATCTTCTTGTGAAACAGTTTCAACGCTTGTCGTTACGTTTGAACTACTTGCTTGGTCATAACTGATGTAATTATAAGCAACGTCAAACAAAACAGGTTTACATAAAATAGGTTGTAATTTAGCATCAATATCCAAATTTACCAAATTTTTCAAACTGGTAGCAGAACATTTATCGATATTTTCAATCAAATAAGTATTGTTTTGTACACTGTTGAGTTCACGAGCAAATTGGGCCAATACATGTGCTTGCAATAACTTATTACGTAAAACCATCATAAATTGATTGAATTCGTCATTGTTGGTGACATCATAAGCAAATTCAGTTTTATATGGTTCTTCATCAACAGTCAAATATTCGTTTGTAGTGTAGTTCAAGATCTTAACTGCTTCGGCATATTTTTCAAGCTTGATATAAAGTTCAGCTAACAACACATTTGTTTGAGCAACAAAATACTTGTGCAACAGTTCCAAAGATTCGTATAATTTTTCATCCTTATACACACCAGGTAAATCTTGTAATTCTTGAGAAGCAGCGATAAGTCCATCGTATAATTTACGTTGTTTTGTACCACTAACGTTCTTCAGCTGTATAATATCTCTTCTCATTTTTATGAACAACAAGTTATGTTTGATGTATGTGAGCAAGATAGCACGATCTTCAGCCTTTTCCGAATCATCATTATCATCATTCAAGTGTGCTTTTTCCAAGTCAACTTGATGTAATTCCAAAACTTGATTCCATCCTGTAATAAAATTGTCGAATTCTGCAGGTTCCTTAAATTGTTTCCAATCAACTTCATTTGTCAATGTCATTATTCTGTAAGCAATTTCATCATTATATAAATTGGCTGTATGACTTCTCCATTCAACACTTTTGATTAATGTGACGGAAGAAGCGATTTCAGAAACAAACGATGCATCGTATTTTTCAATGATTTGAACTGCTCCTTGTAAGTAAGGTAACTCTGAATCATGGACATGCTTACGAGTAATAGACTTAATCCCAAAAACACGAGTTTCTTGCTTATTATCGGCCTCTATTTGTGAAACAGCCAAATTTAAACAAGTATCAATAACAGTGTCATTCAAGTCGTCGATCAAAGTTTTGAACTCCATCAACTCATCGGCATCCAAATTCTTTGATTTTTCAGAGTATAAAAAGTCCAAAGAGCATTTAGCAACCGAAAGTGAGTTTAAAACTAACCCCCATTGTTTTCTTGCAATTGCTAATTGACCTTCAATCAAAGAAGAATAAATATATAACTCAAGAAGAGTCAAATCATTAGAACCTCCTTCACTAACTACCAGTATCACTTTTTTGGTAGTCAATAATGCTCTTTTCATTTTACCAACAACCAATTTTTTCAAACTGGTTGTTGTAGTGCTGATTTCAATCAAATTTTTGATCTCCAAAGCATAAAGCATGTCTCTTTCTGCAGTCAACAAGAGAACAAGACCATATTTGTCGTCTTTAGAGTAATCAGTGCCCGAAATATTGCTGATCTTATCTTTGGCTTTATAGTTTTTGGTGTCATTATTGATTAACCCTAATTCATGTTTCAATCGGATTAATTGTTTGTTGACCCTCTGTCTTTGTTTTTTGAAGTCCTCATTAGTCGTAAGGTACGCATTCATACGTACACCGAGAGTGGTGCTAAGCGGTGAATTCATCGTGGTGTTTTGAAGGTGTTGATAGAAATCGTCGGCCAAAAAATTTAGTACTGAAAAAGATCCAACTTCAAAAATTGTCGTGCATAGAGAAATTGTAGACGGGTGATAATAATTATGAAAAGACTAAACGTTATAAAGTAGAACTATATAGAGTACATATAGATGAATAAATGGATAATTTCAACAAAGTCTATGCTATTTGGGTGATGTATTAATACAATTGAAAAATACTGCAAATTTTCAAGCGTCATGTTGTATTTCAAATTTTTATTTCGTTTTCCGCAATCCTCTCGGTGGCCAAGCTGGCTAAGGCGCGAGACTGTAATGAGTTCCTCAAAGTAATCTTGAGATCGGGTGTTCGACTCACCCCCGGGAGATTTTTTTTATTTTCTTTTGGTTTTCCTTCTCAACTCAAACCAATACAGCTTATATCAATTAAACTACATCAAAAATAATAATACATATAATGTCATTAAATACTTAATTAAAGCAGCTGAAAAATAGTAGCCACAGAGAATAAGCAACATATCGCCACTATCACAAACCCACTCCATACCAAAAAAGTATGTATAAAGGGAGCCGCATGATAACGTTGAAAGTTAAGATTTAAACTCATCATTGAAAACACAAAAGAGAGCAAAAGACCCACCACTAGTATGAAAACCAACCACAAATTGTCGTTGATGGGTAACCTCGATTTGTTCATAATGAATATTGAATAAATAATACCAGACTCCAATCCACTAAGAAAGATTGAAGTCAAGATAAGCAGAAAGTAAATATATGCTAATGTTTGATCGTAATCTGATTCGTACTTGTTGTTAATATTAATGTACGAATGACGATCCAAAAAAGTAGGTCCATCCTCATAAATCGAATCATAACCTCCGTTATAATCTGTTGGTGTACCATATAATTGACGAACTAAAAGTGGGTTTTCTTCATCATTAATAACCGGACTTCCAAATATAAGTTGTAATTTATGAGCTGCTCTTTTTCGCAACTTTATAAAATTCAATACAAACCATCCAAAAACTGTATCATCATATTTACGATGGATATTGAAATAAAAATAATCTTCTTCTTCATTTGTCAAATTTTCATTTGATCCACCAAAATGTAAAAGATCTGCATGAACCATATTATCCACCGTATCTTCTTCTTCAGCTTCTTCATGATTTGAAAGAATAGAAACAAGAGAATATTTCGTAGAAACAACACTTACACTCGAGTTGTTTTTGATGAGTGGAGGATGTTGATGTTGTGTATTTGATTGTCGAGATGCTTGTTGTTGTTCTTGTACTATATTATTGAGTGATAATTGACGTTTCAAGATCACATCACTCTTTGCTCTAATAAGTGAATCTTCCATATCCAATTGTTTATTAAATCTTTCAATACTTTCAAAAGTTTTAAGTAAATCAAGTCCCAAAATTTTTGAATAATGATTATTTGGAGTATTTGGAATCATATTGAAATAGCATGAATTCATATATTGATAAAAGCTCAAGTTCAGAAACAAATGTACAGCAGTATCTTTAATCAAATTTTGTAATTTTTGAGGTAATTGACGAAGATAAGACAGATTATAATTCGAACTTAAAATCGATCCATTGATTGAAGTTTTTACCGAATTGACAAAATTACATAAATTAGAATCATTTGAATGAAATGCCAAATGATTATGAGGAAATGGTTCAACCAAATCCAAATTTGGAACTTGATCCAAAGATGTCACCAAATTTGAATTATTGGTGGTGTAGATATTATAATCCAAAGTAATTAAAAAATCATCTTGATAATTTGTACTTCTTGTTGAAATTGTAGATTGAACTTCAGACATTGGTGAATTAGAAAGAAGTCCACAATTTAAATCTTCCATTACAACTTCGTCATCACGTTTTAAAATATACCTTGATCTATCACAATACAATTTGAGTGTTGGTTTCAATTTTGATTTTAAAACAGTTGAAAGAGTCTTTTGTGTTAAATTTGTTGGTTTTAAATCACTTAATTTCTTATTAAATTCATCTTTATGTGATCCATCATGAAGATATTTTAATAAAACAATAATGAATTCATTTTTAAGTGTACAATATGAATAATTTCTTAATCCTCCAGTATAAGCAATAAGTGTTGAAGTTGATTCATCATTATTAGAAACAATATATGATGGGTATTCTTGAATTGTTGACTCATTCGTTAAGAAAATAAAACAAAGCAGTGTTGAATTCAAAGTCAGTTTTAAGTTCAAATAAACATTCAAATTAAGTACTAAATCACTTAAATTATTTGAATCATTAGCAAGTAAAAAATCGAGATGAAAATTCTTTTTTAATACAACATTTAAATCAAATAATGAATGACTATTTTGTTTTATTTTAATCCTAGGTTGAATCAGTGGATTTCGTTTCCCACCATTGATATCTTCAACCAACAAATTTTGGACGATTTTAACTTCAGTTATAAATGCAGTCAAATCAGAAGTTATTCCCGATAAGTCAACATTAATAAATGAAGTTTTATTTTGAACCAAATAACTTTTTAAACTAACAACAAATCTTGTTGCCTTATGAGAATCAGGATAATATTTAAGTAATTTTTTAAACAATTTTTTTAAAGCAATTTTTTGAATGATTATAAATTTAGATAAATTCTTTAGCACAATCAGAAGTTCAATACTTTGTGTAAAAATTTCATCTGTACGGTAAAGTTCTCTGTGAACATCTGTATTAGTATTCCTTGTGCCCAAGGCATCACCTAAATATGCTAATTTACGAGTTAATTCTCCTCTTTTTGTACTGATAAATAAGTTGATATAATCAAAATTATCAATAAATGCTTGATGAAGCAGAGTCAAGTCCAGCTTGACTTCATCTTTAACAGTGGCATGTCGTATTAGTTGTTTAAGTTCATTATAGTCGATATTATAACATTTCCATTCGGCGATCGATAGATGCTCTAAATTCTTGCCGAACTTCATAAGAAGTAGCTATAAAAGTAATATTTCAAAAAAAAAAAAATAAAAAAATTTAAAGGGATCAAGTAATGAATATATATATATATACGATGCAGATTAGCCTGTATTACGCTTAACTTTGAAGGTCGTGCATCAAGGTACAAAACTTATCGAAATTTTGTGCCACAGATATTACAATCTAATAAATGTGCGATGCGGCGATTCTCACAAAATTCTAAGATTACAAGACATTACACAATTTTAAAAATAGATGGCTTGCACAAAGATATATAGAGATAAAGATCAGACGACACTAAGTAGGTGAAAAGATGGAATTTCAAGGCTGAATTAATTTAAAATGTAAATTTGTCACTTATCTTGCATTAAATTGTACTTTTGTCATTCAATGTGCGCTAAAATGTATTTTCTTAAATTGAAATTTTCAATCCAAAAGCATCCATGATAATTTTAACAAATAGTTATTGTAATCAAATATGAATTTCGAACTAAACAATGTTGTTAATGCTCACACGAGTCATGCTGGGCCCATAACGCTTGAAATTAGCGCCAGTACCACGTGCCTGTTGAGGAAGAATGTAATATGACACAAAATAAATCAATTGAGATACAAAATAGAATTAATTTTAATTCTTTTAAACAATAGGATTTGACTTGATTTTATTATGAAACTATTTTTGCAAAATAATTTTACAATTAAGTCGAATTATTTCCACGGGTACTCGGGCTTTAAACTAATAATGGTTTTAACTCCGATGTTTACTATTGATTGATACAAGTGCGGATGCTACTAGACCGAATGATATGGCTAAAACATCTACTTTACAAAGTTTAGTATGGCTTTGCACTACAAATTACTTTTACTTTTGTTTATTCTAATATTTTAATCACTTTGCCTGTTTTGTAGCCTTCACAAATACCGGAATAATTCCTCCTGTCCCTACAGCAAAGGGTCTGTGACTCAAAGCAAGCAATTGTGCTCTAATAGCCCCGCTATGACTTGTAATATTCAAAACCTCTTCATTCGTAGAGTCATCAAATATATACTGCAATGCTTTATACATCCTCAAACTGATTTCTCCAACGGTTTCACGATAATTATCATCATATAATTCGTCCTCTTCGGAAAATCCCGGTTCGATCGTAAAGTGTGGATATTTTTGGGCGATTATTCTCCTAGCCAGACGTTTGTCACATGTATGAACACCCGTTGTTTCACGTAAATTCTCCATAATATATGGGCTTTGGGCATTGATATCAACAATCTTTTCCCAAGTATAAATGAGAGTATCGATCGATCTACTCAAAGGAGATACATACCATTTGGAAGGCTTCCAATCGATTTTAGACAGAGCCAATTCTTCTGCAAAAAGCTCACCGTTTTCAAGCGCCTGGCTTTTTCCTAATTCAGTGAGTAAAGGATCAGGTCCCCATACTATTTTTCCGTCACCATTAAGCTTTGAATAGTGTTCGTTCCAACGCTTGTTACCATATTGAGCATGTGCCAAGTTATGGAACCCTTGGCCATGTCTTGCCAAAAACAACACCTTGTATGTCTCGTTTTCGGAAGCTTTGGAATTCAAGTCTCTTAATTCATTGATGATTATGTCCCAAGGCTTTTGAGCACCCAAATGCAGCGTCAAATAGTTAAATTTGGTCTCATCTGTTTTGGAAGATGATTGGGCAAAATACCCGTCAATGATTTCAAAATTCCATTCGGGCCTATTGATCGATGCTTTATGTTGTTGTAACAATTCCGCATACTGCTCTGTATCCGACAAATTAACCTGTGAGTCTAAAACGTCGAGAGAAGTAGGGTTGTTCATTTTTAAAGAGTGGATATCTATTGGTAGAAAACAAGTATTGATATAAAATCATATTAACCGTCTAATTTTTCAACACGTGGAAATGTCCTCAAATGGAAGCTTTCCCGAATGGCAACGGATTTCTGCGCGGTTCTTGACTGTCAAGTTTTCGATTCAGAGGAACTGGAAAGTTAAAGTATATCTCTTTTAATCGCGAAAAGTCATAAATATTGCTTATCGTCATATATCTGTGCTTTGTTCTCGATAGATACGACTAATAATGTTTGTGAGGATATATCGTTCCATCGTATTGTGACTTCTACAGATGAGTGAGGCACCACAAAGTCTGACATCTACATTTTCAACTAAATGGATCGACTAGATACTCCTTCTTATTTGATCAAATAAACTGTGTTTGGTTGTCATAAATAGATTTAGTAAATCAAGTATCAGTAGCCTCATTATTGTGGTACGGATCTTTTCCGTTTATTGTATGCTACCAATCATTTTCACCAACTTTTACTCCTTAACTCTCTATATTCTTATCGAACTATATAATCTCTTGTATTTTCATTACCTATAGCTCACATTTCTTTTGCTACTCTTTATTCATTCATCATTTTATTTTATCACTTTTCACATCCTACCGCAAAACATTTCGATTTTTCATCCGCACAAAAAACAAAAACTCTCCTTCAAAAACTCTCAACACTCCACATATTGACAAAATGGACAACTACAACGACGACTTATACCCATTAGCATTGCTAATGGACGAGTTGAAGCACGATGATGTCTCCAATAGAGTCGAGGCCATGCAAAAACTAGACACGATTGCAATTGCCTTAGGTCCAGAAAGAACTCTCAAAGAATTGTTGCCCTTTTTAAATGACGTTGCTCAAGATGATGAAGAAGAAGTTTTCGCTGTATTGGCATCTAAGTTGGGTGTTTTTATTCCTTTGATTGGAGGACATGAACATTGTGAACCTCTTATTCAAATCTTGACGATATTGGCTTCTTTGGAAGAACCAATTGTGAGAGATAAAGCTATTGACTCTTTAAACAAAATATCGACAGAATTGACGGATGAAGAACTTAACGGTATCTTCTTGAAATTGGTTGTTTCTTTAAGTCAGGGAGGTTGGTTTCTGAAGAAAATCGCTCTGTCTGGTCTTTTCAAGCTGGTTATTACAAAAGTCGACTCAACAATTAGAAGAGAATTGCTTTCTTATTATCTTAAGTTAGTTAAAGATGAATATCCAATGGTTCGTAGAAGTGCCGCAAATAATTTACCTCATTTGATCGATCTTTTATCAGAACATACTTTACAAGCAAATGATAATACTAAAATCAATAGTGATGATTGGGAAATTATCTCACAAATGTTTGAATCTTTAATTAATGACGAACAAGATTCAGTTAAGTTTTTGAGTATCGATGTTTTGATTTCGATATTGGAATTATTACAAAAAATTAAAGAACCAGGATTTCATGCCGACTTTTTATCTTCTTCTCTCGAATTGATCAAAGATCAAAGTTGGAGAGTTAGATATACTGCCGCAGACAGATTCAATAAAATTGCAATCAACTTTAGCAACGATGAAAAAGATTTGTATCGTTTGATTGATCCTTTTATCGACTTGACCAATGATAATGAAGGTGAAGTTAGAAAGGCAGTTGCTAAACAATTACCAGAGTTTTGTAGACTTTTGAACAAATTCACTTTGACGAAAGGTGCTATTTTAACCAAGATTATTCCTGTCGTTGATGAATTAAGTCAAGATGATCAAGAAAACGTGAGAGCTTCATTGGCAACAACTATTACCGACTTATCTCCAATCATCGAAAAAGAAGCTACTACTGAAAAACTTTTACCTATTTTTATGAACATGTTGAAAGATGAATTCCCCGATGTTCGTTTAAACATTATCTCGAACTTGGCCGTTGTTAATGAAACCATTGGTATCAACTTGTTATCTACGAACTTATTACCAGCAATCACTGAATTGGCTCAAGACCATAAATGGCGTGTCAGATTGGCAATAATTGAATATATTCCGAAATTGGCAGACAAATTGGGTGAATCCTTCTTTAAAGATGAATTGCTTACTCTTTGTATGAGCTGGTTATGGGATCCTGTTTTTGCAATCAGGGATGCTGCCGTTAATAATTTGAAAGAACTTACGGTGATATTCGGATCTGAATGGGCCAATTCTGAGATCATCTCTCGTCTTCTTGATGAAAAAGATGATAAAAATAAGATTGATTATTCGAATTTCATCATTAGAATCACTTGTTTGTTCACAATAACAGCTTTGGTGCCCGTTGTTAATGATGACATCATTGTAGGCAAGATTTTGCCTTTTATTCACAAATTGACGAGTGATTCGGTTGCAAACATCAGATTTAATGTTGCAAAGTCATATTTGGTTATTGTAGAACTGTTGGCCAAAAATCCTACACCAGAAAAGACAAAAGATCTTAAGAGTTTAATTGAAACAGATATTTTGGTCGATTTGAATACATTGCAGAAGGATGACGATGTCGACGTTCGTTTCTTCGCAAGCAAGAGCATCCAGGCCATCAATGACTTGTTATAATTGTCTACATTTTGTTTAGTTCACCGTATATTATTATATGCACACCATACTACTGATTATCCAATTTCTTTTGCAATTTTTCAAAATCAAAATCAAAGGAAGATCCACATCCACAAGCGCTCGATGTATACGGCGAGTCAACGACTTTGAACTGGCTCCCAATCAACTCGTTTGTATAGTCGATTTTGGAATCTTGTAGAATATCAAGCGAGCTTTCGTCTAGAACCACATGAGCGATTTTATCTCTTTCAAAAACCAAAAGATCCGGGTCTTGGGCTAATTCGGATGCCAAATTAACCAAATTAAGGTTATATTGGAACCCATGGCAACCACCACTTTCAACACTGATTCTAAGGGCACTGTCGGTACCATCTAATGCTGCTATCAGAGCCAATTTGTCACTGGCACGACGGGTGATTGCAAGGACCAAATCGGTCTTGCCATGGCTTAGTTGTGTTTCATCGAAATCCTGAATATCTTCATGGGGTACTTCCACGTTCTTTTGAATATTTTGGGGCACTTCTTGGGGAATCGCAAACGATGACGGTTTGAGTATCTTTGTTGAATATGCATTCTGTGATGCGAAAAATGTAGTTGATTGTAGCTTGGGGAGGTGATATGTTATTGAAATTCTCTTCAATATGAATCTACTGTTCCTAGGTACTATTGTGAAGTTTTTTGAAAACATTTTGGTTAAATGCTTACTAAGTGGTCGCAAATGATATAAAGTTATAAAATTGAAAATAAGTAGGCACTAAAAAAGTGCAAGTTATACTTTGATAACCTGCAAATTTTGCCAATTATGCAGAAATTGTACTATTTACTACTGCGGAACGGATCTTTTATCCATTAGAATGCAAAAATTATCCAAAAATGTCACTTCAAACATATTTTACATTACACTTACAATTTTTTGTTACAGTTAATTTCTTAAATTTCATATTATCTCTACACTTCGCTCCCATGATTGAATATGCCACTATTTATATTCATCATTTGCGATTTTCCAAGAAGACAACAAGTCCAAGTGAGCCCAGTCTTCCTTTGGACCTTCCATACCAAATGAAATGTGTCTCCAGTACCAAAAAGTACCGGCAACAATGGCATAGAGAATACCATAGATTGCAACGTAGGCTAATTTACTGGTAGCGCTGGCACTTGTCTTATTAAGGCCAGAGGTAAATAACTCGATCTCATAACAGAAAACAAGCATTGCGAAGTAAAGTGCTGGAACATAATGATGGACATACGTCACTCTACCCATGATCACAAATGGCATATAATGTAAACCCCATCCGAACATAGGGTAGATACCACCCATCACAAAAGCTCTCAATTTCTTTGGGTTTGAAGCTGGGAAGTCATCATATTGTCTTTGCCATCTGATTAAATAATAAATAACAAGGAAAGCAAAGATAAAAACACCAGCAGTAGATGTCCATGTGGTGGCAGGAGAGCCAATCATAAAGTACTTGACTTTTTCAGCAGACCAAGTGCACATTCTAATACCAACATGCAAAGTAGGCCATTGCCAGAAAGAAGAAGCCAAGTCATCTTGCTTATCATTTTCAGGAATCAAAGCATTGTTAGTAGCCATCATTGCCAAGTTCAATTGGATGAAATCCTTGAGGAATCTTGTCTTTGGTAATTGGAAGTCAGGAGGAGTTGGTGGTAAAATTTCGTTTCTGTTGTTTTCAATGTTCCACCAGGTTCTCTTGTCCTTTTTGAATGGATTCTTGTAACAAACAACTTCACCTTGTCTGAAACCCCAAGCTGGTAAAGCATTGCCTGTGACACCCAAATAACAGTCCATCACAGGATTGTACATTCTGAATGAAGAAGTTAATGGATGCAATCTCATCTTGTCTTCATGGTTCGATTGTTGTTCCATGATTTGAATAACCCAGTTATCTTTTTCGTCACCAACGGTCAAGTTACCATAACAGGCAACTTCATACTCGGATTTAGCAACTGGGGCTTGCATATCATGTGTGTGTAAATTTCTTCCGGTCAATGGGTGCATGATTCTGACAGACATACCGTCGAGGACGTATTCGATATCCGTGTTGTTGCTGTCGAGATCATAGTAAGGTTCTGGTCTTGGTCTTTGGAAAATCCAGTTGTTGTTTGAATCCTTGTGTGTATAAGTGGTAACTTGTTGTTGTTGCGAACCTTCAGGGAAGGTTTGAACGTGCGAATGCAAAAGACCGCCGGTCAAACCTTGGTTTTTCAAAGTCACAACAGAATGACCAATTGAAACTTCTCTTGCTCCACCAACAACATCAGATCCTAACAAATTAGCTTGGAACAAAGAAGACATGTTGGCATCACCGGTACCAGATTTATATAACAAATCAAAATGAACCTTGAAACTGATCAAAAAAATGATCAAAGGAACAACAATCAATGCTACAATTCTTGTCAACCAATGGTATGAATAACGACCCCAGCTAACCGTCTTATCACCAAACTTGTTCCACAAGTCAACAACGGTGTAAATACCAATCAAAGTGGTGACGAAAAGACCAACCATTTTAACGGAACAAGTACATCCAATTGATAACCCGGTCAATAAAAGCCATTTCCACCATTTTCTACCAAATTCCAATTCACGTTTGTTATGACTATCGAAACGAGAAAAACAAAATATCGTTGCAACAGTGAAGAACAAAAGCATCGAGTCCAAAAGAATAAACTTACCTAAAGTGACGTAAGACAATTCCAATGCAACCATCAAGGTGAAAAGCCAAGTGGCAGCAATCGAAAACCCGATTTCCTTGACTGTGAAATAAGCCAATGGTACACACAAAGCAGAAAAAATGGCTTGAAAGATTCTCATCTTGGTATAATCGATATAATCTGGGTAAGCTTCACCAGAGGGGAAGTCCCAAGACCCGTTATAACCGGCCAAATATCCTGACAACCCAATTAACATCTTACCCAATGGAGGATGAACATCATGATAAAACTCGTGTCTTAAATAGTAAGAACCAAACTTCCCAAAGTGCGCCTCATCCCAAACAACCGAGTCGTTGATACCAATTCTGTACAATCTAACACCAAAAGATAAGATCGTAAAGAAAATGGGAGCCAAATAACTTTCTAATTTGCGGAGCGATTCAACAAACTCATTGAGTTCAGTTTGCTGCTGCTGCTTATATGAATCGTCGATAATCTCGACTTCGGCATCGTCATATGACAAGTTACCTCTGTGCTTAAGAGTATCTTTGTCTCCTGTGTATACACCAGACGAAGACATGTTGTTGGTCTTTAGAAGAAGAGTGATTGAAAAAAATTGTATAAAATTCACGAACACGTATTTTTTTACGCGCGTTGTGAACAAGTGTTATAAAGCGCGCTTCTGCCTCAAATTATTTATTCTAACACTGTGGTCTCACTTATTGACTATATTGGTATTTCTGTGTCAATGCTATCTTTTAGGTCACTAAATTTGTGGTCTCCTTCTTCTGGCCCTCACAGTGAGAGCCTAGTGTTTTCAGTTTCTACCATTAGTGGAGAATTGCTGTTTTGAGTGATCGTATTACTTGTTTATTGGTTTTCATCTATGATTACTATTGAGCAAAATACACTATGGTTAGATAATTTTTTAGGAATCTCAATAAGGCTCCCTATAAAGATATCTAGAAACTCAATCTAATGATTAGATGTTTATATACATTCTAAGCAACTCTTACTCTTTCTAGGCTTCTGCTTGACAAAAGGGAATATGATCGGGTCATATATTTTATTATACTTCTCTACTCTTCACCTATCTTCGGTACTTGCTAGACTCGACTGTATTCCAGGAGTACTTGTTTCTCATTCCATTTTCTCAATCTTCTATACATTTGCCTTCTGTCTTTTGCATTCCTTCTCACTCCACATACAACGAATCGATCAAATGCCACACCAACTCCTCTTTCTTGCCCTCACCCAACAAATCCAACTGGGCGCTACTCGCTAAGCGGAACTTCCCATCGGAACTGATCGTGAGCAAACTAGACATAAATTTCACCACAGCGAGATTGCCTAAATTAACACTCGTTTTGTCCTGCAAAAACATATGTATCTCATCAAGAAGCTTTTCTCGGTTTCGTGCAACCAATTTAACAACATCTTTCTGCGGCACATTAATAATGATGTTTCGAAGACCCTTATTGATTACACCTCCTTCAAGCCCGTAAGTAATGTCGAAATCACCAATCAACCCGTTGATAATGTTTTCATTGGCTTCTGCCCGTAGTAAACTTGCAAACATCAGATTGATCACCGTATGTACATAAATCGTCTTTAACCTGTGTTCAGCTAGCACTAATGCCTCTGAGCCTTCGAGGTTCTCCAACAACTTCTGTATGTATGCATTGAATGGACCAGAGCCAGTTGTCAATACACAGGTTCCAAAATTATCATCGGTGCTTTTATTCAAAGATTCGAAAAATACAAACATTTGCCTTGGAATCACATCGCTGCATCGCACCACAAACCATTGGATCGTGTTATCTCGAGTTTCCTTAGTGCCCAGGCTGATCCGCAAATCCTTGAGAACGTCCTCGGCGGACGTGTACCTGGTGATCAAAGCATCCTGTTTATATATGCTAAATATCCTCCTACTCAAATTTATCTCGAGAAACTCCTTCTGGTCGCTTGAAAATACTTCATCAGTCTTCGATAATAGCCTATTAGATTTGTAAAGCTTGAACGTTTGGTTCAAAAAGATATTGACCGTACGGTCCATTTGTTTACTTGTTTAATTTTAAATTTTTCACTTTTCTTTTTTAATCTTTTATTTATCAACTACTCGATTTACATTTTTTACTTTTTATTTTCGTACATTGATAATTCATTACAAAATTCATCATTTACTAATATCCACAGCCATAAGCAAAATTACTTACAACTTGGTGGCTAGTTAGTTAGAAGCCTTGGCAACGTGTTCCAACAAGTCAACGACTCTGGTGGAGTAACCGAATTCGTTATCGTACCAAGAGATCAACTTGACGAAGGTTGGAGACAACAAGATACCAGCCTTTTGATCAAAGATAGAAGACAAGGAAGAACCGAGGAAATCGGTAGAGACAACAGCGTCTTCAGTGTAACCTAAAACACCCTTCAATTCACCTTGAGAAGCAGACTTGATAGCTTCAGAGATTTCCTCGTAGGTAGCTGGCTTTCTCAATCTAACGGTCAAGTCAACAACGGAGACATCGACGGTTGGAACTCTCAAAGACATACCGGTCAACTTACCGTTCAATTCTGGGATAACCTTACCGACAGCCTTGGCAGCACCGGTGGAAGATGGAATGATGTTACCGGAAGCGGTTCTACCACCTCTCCAGTCCTTGTGGGATGGACCGTCAACGGTCTTTTGGGTAGCAGTGATAGAGTGGACGGTGGTCATCAAACCTTCTTCAATACCGAAGGTGTCGTTGATAACCTTGGCCAATGGAGCCAAACAGTTGGTGGTACAAGAAGCGTTAGAGATGATCTTCAAGTCTGGAGTGTACTTTTCGTGGTTAACACCAACGACGAACATTGGGGCGTCAGCAGATGGAGCGGTAATGATAACCTTCTTGGCACCACCTTCAATGTGCTTGTTGGCACCTTCCAAAGTGGTGAAAACACCGGTGGATTCGATAACGTAATCGACACCAGCCTTACCCCATGGAATAGAAGCTGGGTCTCTTTCTTGGAAAACCTTGATGGCGTGACCGTCAATGACAAGGGCGTCATCTTCGGAGGTAACTTCACCTTCGTATCTACCGTGGGTGGAGTCGTACTTGAACATGTAAGAAGCATAGTCTGGAGCAATGAAAGGATCGTTGATAGCAACAACCTTGATGTCAGATCTTTGCAAAGCAACTCTGAGGACTAAACGACCAATACGACCGAAACCGTTAATACCAATAGTGATAGCCATGTTTGTTAATTAAATGTTTTTTAAAAAATTAAGTATAAAATTATAATTAATTGTTATAATGAAGAAGAAAAAAAGAGAACATAAGTTTGATTTTAGGTGGGCATTCGTCCAAATTTATATTCAAATTTATTGAAGCAAAACAGTCCTTGTGATTTGTTGGTCGGAAATTGTTCCACCGTAACAAGCTTAACCTGTAAAGTTGTGAAAAAAATATGCAGGCCGAAAATCTCCCGGGGCATAGTTGTCCATGAACCTTCAGAGAAATTTACAGTATGATAATCAGAGGTATCTGATAATATACACATGGTGAATCGAGTAATTGACCGCATAAATACTTGTCATCATATGATATCTGGATTGGAGGTTGGATTGGTATGTTTATTCTGTGTAACTTGAGGTCTCCTGATTTTATCCCCTTGGCCCACAATTGTCCGGAAATATTTTTCACCACTTGATGGTGAACCTGTAAAAAAAAAAACGTACAAAAATCCACGCATTGCTCAACTCCGAGCCCGAAAGGTTACAATTAGAAACATACGATTGATGGCAAATTGATCAGGTGATCGATCAATTGATCGAGACCACAATTTATTTTATTCAATTGATTAGTCTAACATATTTTATTTTGATTAACTTTATACACTGCTTTACTCAAGAGTAACCTTGTTGAACACTTAAGAAATGGAGTGAGATAACAAAAAAACGACATGCGACGAGACAACCTGCAAACTACGAGTCATAACCTGTAATATTCATTGGCATTTTCTTCCATTCACCCATTGCAAAAACACCGTCACTTTCACAGTTGGGGTATGTCAAATAGCATCAATCTTGTTTTTGTAAGTCCAAATTTTGCATCCAAAATCAAACTGGACAATATAAGTATCAATGTTTAATTATCTAGTTCTTGAGATAGATATCATCAACTGAATTCTTTACGAAGTAAATTGCCAAAGTATGTCCTGTGTTTAAAAGCTATTGAATATGGCTGCAAATAAAGAGTTTCTCCATTTAATGGATTTTAAAACCCCGGTGATTTCTTTTGAACGTCCCCGCTGGTTGTATCTTTGCGTTTAAATCCGAGCGGATAAAGCCTATTCAACCATTTGATTAATTGGTTTGTATTCTAAACCCGAGCGTACTGCATATTGCTCGGTATCAAACTTACCTTATTATATAAAGCTTTCGATCCGCCAGCAAATGCGATTCCTACATAAGCATTGTATTTATTGAAGCTCAAGTCTATCACATGTGGTTCGAATCTGCGGTCGCTTCCTCGGAATGCTTAATTGTACCTTTTATTGACTTTGTAATTAAACCTCTTTTCCATATTCTTTGTGTGGCCAAAAACTTTGACTCTATTCCTACAATTGCCGGGACGTTGAACCCCCGGTTTTCAAGAATAGCAACAGTTTGTGCAGTCCCTTAAGACAGAACCCCGGAATACTTTTCTGTCCGGATTTGATTCTAAGATGAACATGTTTGTAGTGGCTTAGTCATTTTCTTATCACATCAAACTCTTCAAACAGCTACCCGCCTTTGTCAATTTCTTATCGTTTGCAAATTAGACAATAGCACAAGGTTTTCGAGGTGAATTGAATTACGTACTCCCTATTGCCTCAAAATTAAGTTTTAGCAGCTTAAAAACATATATAAAAACTGAGTGTGTTTATTTTTCTAAATGAAATATAACAGATTTAAGAAAGGTCTATTTCACTAACACCACAAAAATAATAAAGAGCTCAAGTGAATTTGATATTTTAAAGAAAATAGCCCAAAAATTGGTAAAATTCGAAAACAGTCTAGATTTATCTACAGACGATTTCCGAGCCATTCGATATCAAAGTTGCCACTAGAACTACCAAACAGTCTCAACATTGGTATAAGACGAGGTATACGTGGTGTATCTTTAAGTATATGAATTTTTTCATCCAATTCAAGCAATTTTTGAACGGATTTATCGGTCAATTGCTGTGAAGAAATGAAAAACGGATTTGTAGATCGATACAACTTGGTGCTGACGTTAGCAGCAGCCCTTACTAATGCAGAAATATGATCATTTACTTCTTCAACCTTAATATCAACGTCTTCAACTTGACCGAGGTCTTTGATTGATAAAAACTCCAGCTTAACATTGATCCATAAGGCGTAGTAAACAACACCATTACTCTTGACTAGGGCACCTTGTACTTTAGAGTATTCAAGGTCGATTGCTGTTTTGCCACCGTGGTACTCGCGGAAACCATGATAATCAACACCAACATTAAATTTGGTTGGTGGTTTATATGCAAATGCAATTCGATCGAAGCATTCCAACTCCTTAAGAACGGACGCTTCCTTTTGGCTATTTATTTTGTTAATTAAGGCTTGATCTTGTTCATTATCCGAGTACAAGTACTTCACTTTTGGGTCGAAAGTTAAGCTTGAAGGAACCGAATAATCATCAGCAGGATATGCTTTGAATCCATACTTTTTATAGAACTTTTCATACATCAGTGAATACAAAAGCCAAAAATACTTTTGGTCTAGATTATCCGAATCATTGTTATCGGCCTTTATAGCAGCTTCAGTTTCTTTTATTGCAAAATCAACACATCTAGATCCGATCTTTCTTCTTCTATTTTCCATTCTCGTGTAAACAGCAGCAATAATTAACCCATGTGAGTTCGCCACTTTGCCGTTCTGTTTCGAGTAACCAGGAACATCTAGAACAATTGCACTCGAAAGAACAATTCCATCTTCTCCCCTAACGAAAAATGCGTTCGTATACTTGGATTCAATGTAGTTCAATTGCCTTTGTTTGAACAAATTCAGGATCTGATCTTCCGTGAGCGAGCCCTTCCATTCCTCGGCACAAAGATTGTAAATCTCGGAGAGTTGGGCTGGATCGTTGGTTTTATGGAAGGTGTATACAGGAGCCATTTGTAGAGATCAGAATACGAGATTTAAGCGAATCTCTAAATACTTATAGAGATATGCCTACTAGTGTCTCATACTCTCACTTTAAGGCGCGCACTAATTTACTAAACTTTAGTAATAAGAATTCTGTAATATAGACGCTACCAATTGCATAATATGTGCCGGAGATCAAGAATTCAAACGCTTTAAAGTAATATTGTTATAAGAAACCTTTTTGCCGCCACATAGGACATTCCACTGATTTCCCAAGAAGATAGCTAACTATCTTTTCGATTCTCTTTTTTTTTTTAATTCTTCTTTACTATTTTCTCTTATTTTCTCCCATTTTCTTCAAAAACTGTAAACTCTTCAAGTTTTATATTCACTGATTATCTTCTCGGTTCCGTAAAACACCGATCCTTCCTAATATTCGCTCCAACAACCATTTTTTTGCAACCCTTTTTTCGCAACTGAGCAATTACACTAATATAGCAACAATTATCAATTGCTCTTTATTTATTGCGACACAAAAATACCCCTTAAGATATAAATACCCCCATTATTCAATTATTAAACTTTTAATTCAAGTAATATAAATATGTCTTTAATCAAGTTAAACTCCGGTAAGCTTATTCCCACAATCGGGCTTGGATGTTATGACATTCCCAAACAAGAAACTTCGCATATCGTCTATGAAGCCTGTAAGGCAGGGTTTAGACATTTTGACACAGCAGTCCTATATGGTAATGAGCATGAAGTGTGCGAAGGAATAGCTAAGTTCTTGAAGGACAACCCAAATCAAAAGAGACATGATTTTTTTTACACAACGAAGCTTTGGAACACTCAGCTAGGCAAAGAAAAGACAAAGAAGGCGATTGATACGATGTTGGAGAACCTCAATGGCTTGGAGTATATCGATTTGCTTCTTATCCATTCCCCATTACCGGGAAAGCAGCTCAGGTTGGAAAGTTATGGGGTGATGCAGGATTACGTCGCTGAGGGCCATCTCAAAAGCATTGGTGTTTCTAACTATGGTAAACATCACATGGAGGAATTACTTTCATGGCCCGAATTGAGATTACCACCTGCCGTCAATCAGATCGAAATTAGTCCTTGGGTGATGCGTACTGAATTAGCCCAATGGTGTCTTGTCAAAAACATCAATATCGAAGCTTATGCTCCGTTGACACATGGATACAAATTGGTTAAGGATCCAAAATCGGCATTAAACAAGATATGTGAAAAATACAACAAGAGTTATGCTCAAGTTTTGATCAAATGGTCGCTCCAAAGAGGTTATATTCCATTGCCCAAAACAAAAACAGTGAGTAGATTGGCAGAAAACCTCGATGTTTTTGATTTTGAGCTTACACAAACAGAGATTGAAGAGATTGATCAGCCTGAGTCTTATGAACCAACCGACTGGGAATGTACTGATGCTCCGTAAATATATAGTATGTACTGCGTTTTGGATCTTTCTTCAGATCAAGCTCTTTTTAATTACTGTATTTTGGATGTTTTGATTGTAAAATGCTGCTTTTGGAATTTTCAACCGATTTAGTTGAAAAATTCAATCTCGCTAGTAATAATTTTGACAGCTAACGATGGCTAAAAAGAAAACGGCAACGCCATCAGCACCCACAGAAAATGCCAAATCAAAAGGTGAAAAAAAGGGACATAATCAAAAGGATACCCAACCAATCGATGATAAGAATACGCCGAATAGAGGCCGTGTAATTGGTGACAATTTTGGCTGGACCGGGAAACTACCAGTCACTTTCCTCAATGAACATTGTCAGAAGCAAAAATGGGGTCGAGTTGAATATGATATGCGGAAAAGAGGCTCGGGATTTATTTGCACATGTAAATTTTCATGGGTAAATCCCAAAACAAAGGAAACTATACATGTTGATATGACACCCGAAGCACCACTTTATGAACCAAAGGAAACAACAAATGAAGCCCGTCATTACGGGGCAACATATGCATTACATCGTATAAATTATATTAAAAACATGAAGATGGTTTTACCAAAGATTTTCGCCAATTATTGGGCCGATTTGGAAGGTGAAAGATCCAAATTATTAAAGGAAAATAAATTTAAGCATGATTCCAAATATACTGCTCATCCTTTTCAAGCAGTTCTTGAACAACGTGAACGTAACCAAAAAATTGAAAAGGAAAAATTAGTGAAACAACAAAATGAATTAAAAACGAAAAAGCCAACGATAAGTATTTCAGCCAATTCATCAACGCAAAAGAAAACCGAGATATCGATTAAGATAGGTGAACTTAACGTTGAAAATACAATAACATTTCCAAAAAAAGTATGGGATGCAGCCCCATTTATTGATTTCCAAACTGAAATACGTTCGTCTATCGAGTCTTCGATCAAGAAACATATCAAATGGATTTTGGAAGACCAGGTTGACTCGACGCTCTCATCTTCAAAGGATTCAAATTCTTTTTTGAAATCACTTAAACAATTGGGTTTCCGTGAATCGCACATTCAAGAGGCCTTTAATTATACTTCAACATATATAGATGCATTGGAATGGCTTTTATTCCATTTACCCGAAGATGATTTACCTCCATTATTTGCAAAATCAGATAAAGATTCGAAGGCAACTTTAAAAATTTCGAAAAACATTCAACATGAGTATCTCATAAAGAGAATTAGTGAATCTGGCTTAGATAAGGATGAAATATTGACTACTTTACAGGATAATGATAATGATGAGTTGCAAACGTGCATCCAATTGACTCACAAGCTTGCTGGCTTTACATCAACAAATGATCAACCGGTTGATGATTCTCAGGAACTTTGGGAACAAGAAATTGAAGGTATTCAAATCTTGGAATCAAATAAGGTAGAATTTCTGGCTGACAAACAAATTTTAACGACTTCATTGAATGCTGAGAAATTACCTAAAGGTTTATTGAGCTTGCGTCTTTTTAAAAGTGCACGTTATCCAAATGAATTACCAGGGATTCACGTTATAGTGAACAACTCGTCCTATAACTTGGCCAACTACATCAAACTCTCCATTGTTAAAAAGCTCTGTAAGTACATTGTGGAAAATGGCTTTATTGGAGATTGTTTTGTATTTTCAATTATTGAATGGTTGGAGCAAAATATAGCAAAAATCATCGATAATCCAGGTTCATTGCTAGAGAATGAACTGGGAGTCGATGTACAGATTTCAAATAGCATAAGCAAAGAAAACAAAAAGACGAGGGCTATCAATAACAAATCAAGAAAGTCTACTTTGACAGATGCTGACATCAAGGCAATGGCTGAAGACTACAACTTAAGATTAAATTCGAATGCAATGAAGGATTCTTTGGTTCAAAGGGCAACTTTACCCGCATGGAAGAAGCGCGATGAATTGGTTTCTATCATAAATGACAATAAAGTCACTCTTATTACCGGTGAAACTGGTTCGGGTAAATCAACTCAAATTGTTCAATTCATCTTGGATAACCTAAACAAACAAGGTGATTTCACTTCGAAAATACTTTGTACACAACCAAGACGTATTTCAACTATTGGTTTGGCTGAAAGAATCTCTGAAGAACGTATCAGTAAATTGGGACAAGAAACTGGTTACATCATTCGAGGGGAAAACAAAACTGGCAAGGAAACCCGTCTTTCCTTTGTCACAACGGGTGTTTCGTTAAGAATGTTGCAATCTTTTCTCTCATCGTCAGGAGACGGCTCGATCTTTGACAACTTGGCCTATATATTCATCGATGAAGTTCATGAAAGATCTGTCGATAGTGATTTTTTGTTGATTATTCTTAAGAAAATCATGAGTAAGTTCCCCAAGTTGAAAGTCATTTTGATGTCTGCCACCATCAATATAGATACCTTCAAAAATTTCTTTAATACCCCTTTGAATCATATTCATATCGAAGGTAGAACTTACCCAATCAAGGATTTCTATTTGGACACTATTTTGGAAAAGATTGATTACTCGATGAATACTCGTGATGGTGTGATTAAACCTAAACCAGACTCGACCTTTTTCAAGAGTGGAAACCTAAACAATGATTTGATTGCGCAATTGGCATTGGATATAGATCGTGATTTAGTCAAAGAAAAGAATAATGGATCCATTTTAATCTTTTTGCCAGGTATCATGGAAATTAACCAATGTATCAGAGAGATCGAGCAAGCCTTTAAAAAGGCCGGCGTTGATTGTTGGACATTACCATTGCACTCTGCTTTGTCGTCGAACGATCAAAAGCGTGTTTTTAAGATTCCTAAAGCTGGCACAAGAAAAATTGTTGTTTCAACCAACGTTGCGGAAACTTCGATCACGATCCCTGATTGTGTGGTTGTTATAGATAGTGGTAGATCGAAAACTATGTTTTATGATTCGAAAATGAACACAACAAAATTGGTCGAAGATTGGTGTTCGAAGGCTGAAATTGGGCAAAGAAGAGGTAGATCGGGTCGTATCACCAATGGTAATTGCTTCCATTTGTACACTCAAGATACTGTCGGTGAAATGAGGCCCCAGCCTATTCCTGAAATTAGAAGAACTAGACTTGAAAACTTATACTTGATTGTAAAGTCGATGGGGATCAAGAATGTCGAAGAGTTTTTGAAAAGTGGGTTGGACGCACCAGATTCATCTTCATTGGCCAAATCAAAGAAATTTTTGAATGATATAGGTGCTTTAAGTAACGATAATTTATCTCACCTTGGTAAGTATTTGTCATACATCCCTACCGACTTACAAAGTGGTAAATTACTTATTCTCGGGTGTATTTTTGGTTGCTTCGATATTTGCTTAACATTAGCAGCGGTAAGCTCAACAGGAAATCCTTTCCTTAATAGTTTTGAGCTTAAGGATGAAGTCAAACAGACCAAACACAAGTTCTCTCAAGGACATGGTGACTTTATCGCTGTTGCGCTCGCATTTAAGGAATATGAAAAATTGAAAAAAACCAATTCAAATACAAAAAAGTTTTTATCTGAAAATTACTTGTCATACCTTAAAGTAAATGACATTGCATCGGTTCGTACCCAATACATCTCAATTTTGAAAGAAATCGGATTTGTCCCTGTTGGGTACAAATTCGGGAACGAAGAGTTCAATTTCCTCAATAGAAATAGTTCCAATTTCGCTGTGATTCGCTCAATTATCACTGGATCATATTATCCTCAAATCGCACAGGTTCAATTGCCCGACCCCAAGTTCTTTAAATCAATGGTTGGTGCCGTTGCTCTCGATCCTGATGCCAAAAAGACAAAGTACTGGCTCCGCAATGAGAGTTTTGATGAACTTGCGAGAGAAGAGGGAAGTTATCCAGCAACAAGGGCATTTATTCACCCTTCATCTGTGTTGTTTGGTACTTCCGAGATTGAAAATACCTTCACCCTGGAGATTTTAGAACAAGCCACAAAGGAAGATGGTGAAATCGACTACGATAAGGCTCGTGCTTTGTACAGCAAATTGACGCCTCAAGTTAACAAATCAGCAAATCCGGCATTAAAGGCATCTTTCGTTGTCTATTGTTCTTCTCATCAAACTCAAAAGTTGTATTTGAGAGATGTCACGCCAACAAGTACACTTGCAACCTTGCTTTTTGGTGGTGATTTATCGTACAATTTGGTCAATTATATCGATAAGGGACGAACTTCACCCGGAATTGTTCTTGATAATTGGTTGCCAATCCGTACATGGTGTAAAAATGGTGTCTTGATAAAAAGGCTTCGGAAATTGGTAGATATCTTGATTGAAGAACGCTTGGGAAAACCTGTTTTTCTGGCTGCAAATTCGGACATTCAAACGCTTTTGGAACAAATTCTTGATTTGTAAGCGCGATGACGCAATTAACGTTTTTACAAACCTTCGAGAAAAAACTAGATAGTATTCCTGTATATTGAACTTTTTGCGCCACACCTTTATCTGTGGCGACCCGTACTTATTATACTTTTTGTATATTAGAAATCAAACATTTACTGTAGACAAGCTATGAGGAGTGACAATAGTGATGAGAACTTGAAAGAACCGCTATTGGAGCAAGCCAATTCGAAAAAGGTCGATTATTCCTCGATTCCAGATTTCGATAATTCCGAAATATTTGAACCAGATGTGCTCGAACTTCCAAAGGTAATACGAGAAACGGTACCATTGAGTGATGATCCAAATATCCCAGTCATAACTTTCCGTTACTTTCTACTCTCAACGTTGTTCATTCTACCCGGAGCATTTATTGATACATTGAATGCTTATAGAACAACTTCGGCAGCTTATTCGATTTTCTTTGTCCAAATTGCCTCACATTGGGCTGGTAAATGGATGGCAAATACACTTCCTCGTAGAAAAGTTAAGCTTCCTGGTGGATTCTCATTTGACTTGAATCCAGGGCCATGGTCAATCAAAGAAACAGCAATGGTTACCATCACCGCAAATAGTGGCGCCACAGGAAATATGGCAACCAATGCCATTTCACTCGCCGAATTGTACTTTGGAGAGACGGTCAAAGCAAGTGTGGCGATCCCCTTTATGTTTGCGATTGTTTTCGTTGGTTACTCATATGCTGCCATCGCCAAAGGTGTATTAATGTATGACGTACAGTTGACATGGCCACAAGCTTTGATGCAAACAACTTTGCTCCAATCACAAGCAAGTTCTGATGTCCATCATGGGCTGAAGCAGATGAAGGTGTTTTTCACCGCAATGTTGGGTATAACTGTATGGCAATTTTTGCCCGAATTTTTATTCCCAATGACATCTTCTCTTGCAATATTATGTTGGATGGCACCATACAATAAAACAATCAATTTCATTGGTTCAGGTATGGGTGGGATGGGTGTGCTCAACTTTTCACTCGATTGGGCCAATATAACATCTGAAATCATGTTATATCCTTACTGGATTCAATTGATCCAATTTATTGCTTTTGTTATTGGTGCCTGGATTTTAATTCCCTTGGTCAAATGGGGTAATGTGGGTGGTTATCAACACGGTCTTATGTCAAATTCATTGTTTATGAGCAATGGGAGCAGATATCCAACTGATCAATTAATTACATCTGATTTGAAATTGAATTTAACAGCTTATGAACATTTTGGTCCAGTGCATTTGGGTGCTCAAAGAGCTTGGAATATGTTTTTCGATTATGCTGCTTATGTAAGTAGTATAACTTGGGTCATTCTATTTGGATATGATAAATTTAAGGCTTCATATGAAAATTTCAAAAATAAACAAACAGGGACAGATAGATTGAATAAATTACGGTTACAGTATGATGAAGTCCCCAATTGGTGGTATGCAGTACTTTTCTTGATCTCCTTTGTAACTTTGATGACAATATTCTTAAAAGGTGAGATGTTTATGCCCTGGTGGTGTTGTATTGTTGCTCTCTTGATGGGTTCGATCATTGTGACACCATTAGCTTGGCTATACGCATTATCCAATTTCCAATTGGCAATCGGTACTTTTAACGAGTTAGTTTATGGATATATGATCCAGAATATGGAACACAAGCATCCTGCTGGCGCATTGGTGTTTGGTAGTATTGCTGGAAATGCATGGTATAGAGCTCAGTACCATTTAGAATGTATGCGACTTGGGTTTTATAATCATTTACCACCACGAGCAGTTTTTTTTTCACAGCTTTATGGTGAAATGATAGGTATTCCAATCAATTACCTTGCACTTAGATGGGTACTTCAGTCCAAAAAAGACTACTTAAACGGCACTTTGGTCGATCCTTTACACCAATGGACAGGACAGGCAATCACGGGGACACACACAAACGCAATTCAATATGTCATTTTGGGCCCAAAAAGGTTATTCGAAAAATATACACTTCTTCCATTAGGTTTTCTCTTGGGATTGGTGGCTCCTATAATCTTGTTCAAATTGCATCAACGTTATCCAAATTCAAAGCTTCAGCTTAATTTGTGGAACACAACCGTTTTCTTTTCGAGTATGAGTAAATTCTATGGTAACTTATCGACTGGATATTTATCCAAATTCATTGGCGGTACCATCACAATGTACTGGGCCTATAATTATAAACATAACTTGTGGAAAAAGTACAATTACGTATTGGCTGCTGCTTTAGATACGGGCTATAATTTGGCCATCCTCTTAATTTTCTTGCTCTTATCCTGGAGAGTAAATGTCGAAATGGTTCATTGGTGGGGTAATAATGCTAAAAGTGTAGAACGCTGCTTTGCTTTATAGATTAGATTTTCGCAGCAATTATATAGACAGATATTTTTTTGAGAAATTTTAGGAATCCTATAAACTACTTAAATGTAAGAAATTTAGTTCAAATATATACCGGATACATAAAAATCTTTAACTTCATGTTATTCGATCTAATTTATCTCAGGCCGTTTGTTCCAAATTGTGTATTCGCATCTTCAAGAACCAGCTTCATTCGTATTAAAACTTCCAGCTCATATGAAATCACTCTTTGCCTTAATGTTTGGATGTTTAATATCATCTTAACTTTCTTATCTTGATTTTATTAATTAGATTAAATATCATTCAGAAAATACTTATAACCATATTGGTTAGTGTCTATACCAGATATATTTGTATACAGGATTAATCGTTTTTAAAAAATCTGTTAAAATGCGCGAGATTTTTGGGACAAATATTTGTCAAACATAGAGAACCATAAACTCATGCTGAATAACATGAGTTCTGAAAATAACAACACAAGTGGTTCTACATCACTGTCGACCCCTGGAGGATCTTCTGTAAATGTAAATGGGGGTGGATCGGGTATAAACACCCCAAATGGACAAAAAATACCCACTATTCAGAGAAGCCAAGCGGCAGCACTTGCTCAAGCTTTACAGAAAGAGCTAGAACTTGCTAAAGCAGCAGGGGAAGATAGGGAAAAGGCTAAGGCACACTATACAAAAGCTGAAAGCATCAAAAAGATATTAATTAACTACCGAGCACAACAACAACAAAAGGCGAAACTGGAACAGAACTCGCCCATTGGTTCGCCAATTGCGACGACACCGACACCATCAACCACAGGAAATACACCAATAAACACATCGTCGATAGATACATCGAAGGTACCAACAGGAACTGGACCAAGTACCCAATCGGAAACTCCTTCACCAGCAAGTGCACAAAATTCATCCAACTCAGCAGCAAATACTTCTAAAAGCAACGTTATTGCAATTGAAAAGCTCAATAAAGTCAAAAAGTCATTAGAGCAATTGGAAACAACGATTAAAAAGTTTGAAGAAGAGAAAAAAAATGAGACAGATCCTGCTAAAATAAGTTATTTGGAGGCAGAAATCGCAAAGTTAAAACCAACAGTTTCACTGTATCAAAAGATTGCTCAATATCTTGTTAATCAAGGAAAGAATGGCGGAACAAGCTCGACAACTCCGAGCCCCCCAGCACAGAATCAGAAATCATTAGAAGAACCTGCCAAATCGACAGCACCACCAATAATATCAGAAACGTCTTCAATAGCCAATACAGGAAATAAATCAATGGCGAAAGTCCCACCATCAGCAATAACAAAAATCAAATCAGAGACTCCTTCAATATCGCTGGTTACTAAACCACCCAACTTCCAGAATTCTGCTGTACCAAAGCCAGGTGCCATAACATCATCAATACTCGCAAATAGAGTCGCCAACTTACCAAAAGGCTATCCTCTTTCGAACAATACTATCAGACCATTAAATACTGCACCTTTGACACATTCATTAAGTATGTCTTCTATCGGAAGAACTGCAAGCAGCTTTGACAACCCTAATGTGACTCCGACAAATATTCCTGATAATAATGGACGTGTTTTGACGAAAAGAAAATTGGCAGATTTGGCCAATAGTATTGCTGTCACAGAGGGTGATTCAAAGCCCACAGTAGACAACGACGTTGAAGAGATATTACTTGATATGGCAGATGAGTTTGTCAGTTCTGTGACTTCATTTGCTTGTCGTCTTGCCAAACACCGTAAGGTTGATAAAGTTGATATCAGAGATTTTCAATTACATTTAGAACGTAGTTGGGGAATCAGAGTTCCTGGGTACCTGATTGATGACACAAAGGCACCACGCAAGTTGCATCCGACTTCAGAGTATAAGCTGAAAGTGTCGAATCTTAATTCGTATAACGATGACCAAAAGTGAGAACTATCACAAAACTAAAAGGGTTAATGCCTTTGTATTATTATCATTATCATTATTATAATTCTATATCTGAATATATAAATATAGTAAATTCTATTTCATTATCCTATAAGTCCCGTTAATGAAATCTAAAAATAATTGATCCAAATGGTTTTCTAACTCTTTGTCAGTGACGGTTGAGGAATAAACCTTTTCCCTTATTAGCTTTGTGCTTTAGCAAAATCTTGATTTTGTCGCAAGAAAGCGATTTGATGTACTTCATAAATCATATGAGGTAATGTGATTGCCAATTTGTCTCTTAATACCACTCAACATTGAGGCTTCATTAGCATATTATATTTAAAATTCATCATCATCTTCATCGTTGGCAATGTATAAAGTTTTTGTCAACTCAAGTAATACTTTTTTTTCCACCCAAAAACTCAATCCCTTGGTGACGAGATATGGGGCCATGTTCAAAGTTTTGGCAATGTGATCTACTGATAATTCGTTCACCTCGTCATTAAATAAAGATATGATAGCTGCTTTGTCAGGTGTAACTTCAAAGTGCATGCTTGTATTTTTGAAACCCAATTCCAACTTTACCAAGCCCAAGTGTGGTAACAACTTGAGGTTTCTTCCATGTTTGAATTGTGAATACTTGGTGTTAAACTCATCGAACTTTTCGTTAATTGATGGAGGCAATTCAAAATTGTCAAGTTCAGGGTTTATATTATCAATGACTGTAGGCCAGTAAAGGTGAGATAAAATGGATGTATGGAAAACAGAAGTGTTTAAGCTTTGATTGATTGATTGACTTTCCTTGATATCCCTAAGCATAATATCTAACATGGTGAATTCATTTTTACCAAAACGAGCTTTTAGTAATTCTAATTGATTTGTTATCTCTGTAATATCGTAATTATGCAAGTTAATCAACTTGTCTCCAAATAATTTGGTGAACTCATTGATGAATATTTCCTTTGAGTCAAAGATAGAGATCAATGATTCAATAATATCGGTTACTTTCCCCTTCTTAAAATCAGGCAATGCATCTATTGGATCAGGATACCAATTTAAATCGGGAACATCATCGAGTTTATTTTGAGCCTTTACACTCAGACTTTTATTAGATCTTAAGACTGTGACTAATTCATATAATGGATTTGTTTTCTCATTTTCGTTGAGTAAACCATGAACCAACTTAATAATAATATCTTCTCTTGTTTTTAAATAAATTCTTATGGGTCTAACAACTTTATCTAAAAGAACACCTTTAGGGTCAATTATCAAGAATGATTTAATTGTTTTTGTATATGTAGTGATAACATCGACGGTATTCGAGCCTGAATGAAGTAAATTTCTATCACATAAAGAGATGAATGTATCTACCAACTTTGCCCTTTGATATGCCTGGGTTTTCAAAGAATAATTAGCCAAATACGAAAACTTGGTCAAATTTGTTACATTACTTATCGAATTATTATTATTGTGAAACAGTTGGCCTGTTGTTGAGTTAGCATCAAGTTGGCCAGGAAAAGGTGAATTAATAATGCTTTGATCTCTTCCTCTTTGTGGAGAAGATTCAAGCACAGATTCATTATAATGATGATGGTTATACTTGATCAGCAAACATTGACGCAATTCTTCGAGACCATGTCTACTTTCTGGAAAGTTAAGTATCAAATCGAATATTTCACTAATTCTAAGTGAAACTAATTCATCATGTGCAATCTTTATCAACTCATATAAGTAGACATCATCAAAAGATTGCGACGGAGAATATTTCAAAATAAGCAGGAAATTAGGATATATTTCGGTTTGAATAAATTGATTAATGAGATCCAATAATGGTTTATTCCATACTTTGGAACAATTTGCGAGTATAAATTCTTTAATCTTTATGATTGAATATTGAATAAGTATATAGTTCACTTCATTTGTGAAATTGATATGAAAAAGCATAGTAATCATTTCAATTAGCTCAGTATCATCATTTGTCAATCCATTTAAAATACTGTTTGTTTGAAATAAGCTCTTTTGTAAATACTCCAGTAAACAATTTATGAAATGTGAATTGTTTCCATTCTGTCGTATTAAATGTGAACGAAACAGTGAATTCAAATTACGCAGAAACAATTCCTTTGCCAGAATACTTAACTTCATATTTTCAATGAAGTAATTATAATATCCTAAAATCAGTTTGATTAGATTGAAATAGTTTTTAAATGTCCATCCATTAAAATCTGTGTTGTGAAAGAACTTGTGGAATTCAATGTTTATCGAGTTCATATATAACTTGATAAGCCCAATCTGATTTGAATCATCTTTGAGGCAACTCCTCATTGCAAATTTAACTCTCTGCAGTGGTGCCTCATTCGGAATCAGCTTAAATTGCCGCTTATTGGAATCTTTTATTGGTTCTGAATTGGGGAAAAAAGGAAATAACCAGTCCAACAAGATTTGAATGTCATTATCTATTTCCAGTTGGCTATTAGATAAGTCGGTAAGTGTAGGTTTCGGTATTATAAGCCCAATGGACTCTTTAAGTTGCGAATTCATAATTGACTATTTTGTTGATCCGCTTACCGTTTTTTCTTTTTTGGTGCATTTGAATTCAATTCAACTTTTTTTTTGTTGTACTATAGCTTGTCAATTATATCCTCTATTATAGCTACAAAATGGTATGTAAAGTTTTATATTGATCCATAAATGACGCTTGTATACTAACATTGGTTAGTCTCGATCCATCACCGACTTTATTCATATCACCAATAGCAACCATGCGATTGCCAAACAATACCTCAATAAGTATGGTAATAACTTGGGACGTGCTGTTGATTCATTTATGAATGATAAGGAAAAATTCGATAACGAAAGGAGTTCGAGTAAGATCAAATATAATCCGTCATTAGTCTCGTTGTTTGATAAATATAAACAAGATGATGATAAGATTGGTATAGATGGTACTATGCAATATTTGGAAGATCTTGGAATAGAACCTGAAGATTTACAAAGTTTAGCATTAGCATATTTATTACAAAGTCCATCATTAGGTGAATTTACTAGGATTGAGTTCTTGAATCAATGGACTCAATATAAAATTTATAGCATTAAAGATATGAAGGTATTTATTCAAAAGTATTATGAAGATATAATTGAAAATAATGATACTGAAGATGATTCAAGAAATTTAAGGAAAATGTATAATTTCACTTTTGATTTCCTTTTGGAGAAAGAGAATAATAAAGTTTTGGATTATGAGTTAGTTATTGAATATTGGAAATTATTATTACCAATAATTATAAACAAGAAAACAAATAGTGAAGAAATTTTGAAAAGATTAGAACAACTTTATGATTTCTTAATCAATGAATACAAACGGTCATTTTCAAAAGATATGTGGAATATGTTTTATTTATTTTTCATCGAAGTGATTGTTACTGATCCAGTGAATTTGAACGAATACGATGAAATGGCTGCTTGGCCTAGTTTTATTGATGAATATGTCGAATATCTCAGAGATAACGAACTTTTAAAATAAGAATAGATATCATATATATATTCATAATAAAGATTAATTAGGATAATACCAAAAAAACGAATGAAGAATTGAAAAGTTTGAAAGGTTAATTCAATAGGCTATCTATATTTGATCTTCTTAAAGCAAGTAATGTGTTTGAAGCATCATGATCTAATAAACGATCATTTTCTTCATCCTCATTTGGCCCTGCAATCGAGGAAGTTGGCGTTGGTAAGACATCATTCGAGATTATTACGCTTGGATTTCTTGGTTTTGATTTGAAAAAAAGTTTCTTTGGAGGTTGTATCGAAGGGTTGATAGCAGGATCTGGCAAGGCAAACTTATTGGATGAAATTGTTTTGTTTGGATATGTAGAAGGTGACGCCATTGATGATTTTGCTGGAGGTGCAGAATTAATTGGCATTGTGAAGGGAGAAACAGCATCAGAAGGTTTTCTTCCAAGTCTATTACCTTGAGTACTATATTTGTTTAACATTGTGAGGATGGGCGCCATATCAGGTGTGATTTCAGGAGAGGGTAATTGAACATCACTTTCATCATCATGCTCTTCATCAATTGTTTTGATTGGGTCTATTATTTCATTAATCAATTCTTTGAAACTAAACTCTTTATCGATGTCTCTATATTGATTTACATCGAGTTGTATCTTTGCAAAATCAACATCAAAATTATATTTAGGATCGGTCGAGGAAAGTAATTCATGTTGCTTTCGTATTATATGATGTAAATATAAGATATATTCTACCGAAGATTTGAGAATAGTTAACTTGTACATACCATCAATCTTACTTCCATTTGATGAAGAAGTTGAAGCTTGCTTGTTCAATGGTTTTATCACAGGTGAACTATTTCTTGAACCAGAAATTGAACGACAAGCGGGTATTAAATACTTTAAAGCTTCAAATTCTCTATTAATCTTGATTCGTCTCTTTTTTTCAATTATCAGATGTAACTGTTTTGTTTCATTTTTACGTTTTGCTAATTCTTCTGAACCAATGTTTGCAGATGAACGTCTTCTTTTTCTGCGTTGCATAGCCAAAGTTTTGGGGGTATTATTACCATTTGAAGAAACTTCATTACCAGAACGAAGATAATCACTAGTCAAAATTTCATAGTTATTTTCATCTGAATCAACATCTTTATTTAATTGAATGATTGTAGTTTTTAAGACTGGTGGTGTGGGCAACATCGAGATATATTTTTATTGTCTTTTATATATTAAGAGTTAAAGACTGAAACGGCCTTAATTTGACATTTCAGGGAAGTTTATACATTTATAACGTTGATCAATTTGGTCCCACGTTTAAGCTCAATAAAAAAATGCATTACACCCAAAATAATCAGAAAAAAAAAATATTATTATTATGCTTAGAAATATAAAGATAACTGTTAAGAATGGCATAAAAACACAAAGATATTCATAGCTTATCATTAAAGATAGAAGAAAGAAACTAAGGGGAGACGCGTGGGGTCAATATTCTTAATTAATTCGACATGTGGGTATTAAAATAGCAAACAACACACGATGTTATCATAAGAAAATACCGTGGCCATAATGCAATAATCAAATCGAGTCACACGAGGTCAAATATTCTTGGAATAATACTGATTGGGGGTAATGAATAGATAGATTGATTAAAGGCCAAGACCCACGTGCAACCTTTTTATTTTCTTTCCTAATTTAATATTTCTTTTTTTTTAGCAGCCTAATGCATCCTGGGCTTTTTGATCAACCCATGTGGAGTACGTCGTGTCATTACGTAAGAATGAGAACAATAAATTTTGCGACAGGTCTCAGATTAGCAGCGCCGCGCGTTTAATTTTTTGCAACTAAATTCAACTCCTTAAACTTGTTGCCTATACAAGTTTTACTGATCAATACTTTCAGTAACACTTAAAAGATTCTCAAAACTATATGATACCGAAATGAGTACTGATGATAATATTCAGATATCAACGGTTCCAAATTCCAAACCAAAAAATGCTTTTGCCGCTAATCTGACATTGACAAGACCATCCCAAACGTCTAATGAGAAAGAAATTGAAGCCTCTAAAATGGAAATTTCAAGTAATTTACACCAGCTGTTGTCTCCTGCACCACTACCAAAAGTAAATGCATGGGAATTGAACCTGTTGGCAGAATATTTGAAAAATGAAAAGACAGTTCAAGGCAGAGAAAGCGCCAGGAAATCGAAAAACAAAAATATCATAAATACTGGGTCACAACCACAAAATGAAAACGGCGAGAAATTATTGGATAGGGTAGCTAACGAAAACATAAGATTTCAATCAGATCAAATTCTAGACGAAAATGGTGCTCAAAATAATGAATTAAGGCATAAAAGAAAATGGCGTAACAAACGAAAATCATTATTGAGGAGACAGGAAACAATCGATAACTGTTTTTGCAACTCAACACCTATTAATGTTAGCAAGGCTCCATCTTGCTCAAATACCTGTCAATTTTGTCCCATCGTTGAGCAACATGGTCAAATCAATCCGGAACCGTTTTCCAACATTCCTCAAATGCCACCTTTTGGGATAACACATCCTTTTCAAAATCCATTGCCTCCCATTTTGGGGCCACATACAATGAGCCCCTTGGGGATTCCTCCGAATTTTTTTCCTCGTGATATTCCACCCTTTTTGCATCATAATAATTGGAATATTCAAACAGGTGCAACCAATGAGTTTCCATCATTACCAAACTCAAATCAAGTGATAAATGACCCTTTAATTCCAGAAGATATGTGTCAATTTCATAAGTCGTTCTCACACCGCCAATTCATTCCACAAACTCTTTATCCACTAGAGCCATATCATCCAACTTTTTATCCACCAGAGCCATATCGTCCAACTTTTTATCCACCAGAGCCATATCGTCCAACTTTCTTTCAACAAGATAGTTACCTTCCAAGTTTCTCAGCAAACCAAGATAAGGCTCCACCTCCAATGATAAATACAACAAGTAATTACGAGGATTCAATGGCTAGTACCTCTTCTTTATTATCATCTTCAGTAGAATTTAATCAAACCTCACTTGCTTCTCCATTTTCTCCACCCATACCTATGACGGATCCTTTTTCTTCAAATAATTCACCAGTTGGGGTAAATGACAACGTTGGCTTCATCCTGGACAAAAAAGCAAAGAATCAACTCAAAAGATTTGACATGATTAAAATGCAATTGATTTACTATTTCTCAACCGAGAATTTATGTAAAGATATGTACTTAAGATCATTGTTCAATCCGGAAAACGGATATATGGAGTTGAAAACATTGATGCAATTTCATCGTCTTCGCAATTTGACCAGTAATGGAAAAGACATAAAACTGGTGCTTAAAGCTTTCAAATCATCTGAATTGAATTTAATGGTTGAGTTAAGAGATGAAAGTTTATCAATTAGATTGAGAAATTGGGAACCTTGGGTAATTAGGAAATAAATGATATTTCAATTCATTAATAATACATGTAGCTCCTAATAATTTATTTTCTTATCAAGAACTATTTACTTTGTACATGGAATGTTCTTCTCAAACTGTTGACAACATTGGTAACCCCATTTTCCATCTTTGTATGCGCTTCCGTAGATTGAGCTATGATTATTTGTGTATTGATCCTCCTGGTATTTTGACCGTCTAAGCCCATTGTGATCTTTTTCCGATTGATGCTCAGAAACTTGTGATGATTCTTGAGTATGTGACAGTCCATATTTACTTAGTAACGATTTTTTTTTTGAGTTGCTTTTATTTTCTAATTCCTTTTGCCTTTCTTTTTCTCGCAATTGCATTAAGGTCGGACTAGCTTCTAGACTGTAGTCGAGGTTAAAGACTGGTTCCTGTTGCTCCCCCTCGACAAAACTTTTACCAATCAATTCTGCTTGTTGTTTCTGTTGATCGTTCTTATTAAGTTCCCACAGAAATTTTTGCAAATTTGTAAGATTTTGACTCTGACCACTAAGTTTCTTGACAAATTGCAGCCGATTGTTAAGAAATCCCTTTTCTAAATCCTTACTTAAACGGGACTTTGGATCATACTCTACTCGTAGTTTATTATTGGCATTACTTGTGATGTTATAAATATAAGACGGTATATCTTGCCTGTCTCTCAAAGTTTTTTCCATTGCATTTTCTTTCACTTTTTGTTTGAGATCTTCTCTCGAAAGGTTGAGCTCAAATAGTTCGAGTTCATAATCGGTGTCATCGGAATCGATTTTTTCTTCTTGTGTACTGGTTCTTTTTTGTTGTCTGAGTAATTTTTGGCGTTTTCTTGCTTGTATATCATCCCAGCTTTTTAGCACTGATTCCCACTCTTCAACATCATAACCATACCATCTGTCTCTTTTGGAATCGTAATCTTCATTTTTTTTTACTTTGATATCGCCTTTTATATCGAATTCATCATGAATACCGTCACCCGTTATAGGAACACTGTAGTCAACAATATTAGTCGGGTCTTTCCGCTGATGCGAAAGATAATCGTCTTTTTCTGAATTAACTGATGATTCATTTTTAGATTCGGTATACCATGGCTTGTTAGTGATGGATTTCGGTATATAAGGGTTTACTTTATCATCGTTTTTATCATTCATACTTGCAATAGAAGATTTTAGATTTGTTTCGCAATTTGGGATGAAATTGCGGAAGAAATTAGCGAGAGCTTCATACAAAAAAAAATCACTTAGCGAGAAAATAAATAAGCAAAAAAACCTGAAGTATCGCGATAATCTACAACAAACTTAGTTACATTTTCTACAAAATTTTATTAGTGCAATTAATATACATATGTACAGTTCTTCTCTTAGAATCCCTTCCATTCGTCTTCAGCAGCGTCATCTTCATCGTCAACTTCTTCTTCATCATCCTTGTCTTCATCATCACTTTCTTCGTCTTCTACAACATTCCATTCCTTTAATCTTTCATCGTTCAAAACTTCGTTTTGACTTCTTTCTTTCAAAGTTTGAATTTCGGCTTCTTCACTTAATCTTGTGAAAGGTGAGATCAAATCTTTAAGAGGAACAGTTTCGGTAATTTCTAACTTTTTCTTGTATAATTTAGTGTATTCTTCCATGTATGCCTCATCTTCTTTATCTATATCATCGAGTGCTTCTTGTAAACCTTTCAATGGTTCAAACATTATCAATTCCAATTCATCAAGATAAATGTCACATAAATGATATGGTAATGCCAGAGGAATCTTTTGCTTCCCACTTAAAACAGTCTTTTCCAAAACTTGAGAGAATTGTTTCAATAAATCTTCATCCCATTCGCTTTGATCCAAGAATTTGAAACTATGTCTCAATATACGTCTTATTAATAAAAGATATTTGTCAATTCTCCACTGATCAATTGAAGACCATTCTTTGATGAGAATATCCCAAAATGCTTGCAAAAATAAGCCAAACAGTTCCTTTGGAATGAACTTGGAATATAATTCACCCAAAGATTCGGCCAAACTTTCTTGTGGCTTTGGTTTATCACAGAACCACATTGAATAGTATAAACCTTTCCATAATTTTTCCAACTCCAATAAAGTTAACTTCTTTGAAGATTTCGAGGCAAGGAACTTTTTTAATGTTTCAAAAGCTTGTTCTCTAACAACCTGGTCGTTTGAAGCCAATTTCTTCACGAATGCTGAAGTTTGGGACATGACTAATAATTGTTTAATAGTTATCTCTTTGTAAAGGCTCTTGAAAAAATCTAAGAAAAATACGATTGAGAGAAGAGATGATATCGGTAGCGCCACCAACCACGTGACTTCAAATTAAATAAAAATATTATTTACTATACGAGACTGAACTAAGACTCGCGGTGCCAAAATTCGATCTCGCTACAATTTGAGATACAATAAGTAAATCGTATTACAATACATAGAAAAAGGACCATCATATGATTCATATAATATAATACACGATAGATTCATGATTCTTTCAATAGGCGATACATGAAGGCAAACTGAACTGAATAGCTGGTAATAATAATTTTATTTTCGTTTTCCAAATTTGGAATTAACTTAAACAATCAAGTATCTGATTGGGATGTGTAATAACTTGACGGCGTAGCCGACAACACCCATCATGACGAAACCGACACCAACAGCTCTTATAATCTTGAAGTATTCTAAAATTTGATTAGTATTTGGTTTATCAAAAGTGTTATTCACAACGGAAACATACCCTTCTTATCTGGCTTTTGGCACTTTCTTACAAAAGCAGAACCATCCTTGAAGAAATCAACTGGGATTTCAGTAATCTTTTCTAAACCTTCAGAAGCCATTATGTATTAAACAATTTTTATGAGTTGTGTATAAAATATAGCTTAAAACGAGACTGACAAAAAAAATGTACACGTCGTTCTTGATTATATTTTTTTCTTCGAGTTCGCCTTGAGATTTTGAACTCTCACACGACTTATAAAAAAATGCGCTACCAGGTACTATAATCAATCTCTATTAAATATTCTATAAAATATCCAAGAATGGGTCTTCCTTTTCCTCAGTACGCAAGCTTACCATGAACTGCTCTCTTTTACTCTCTATCATCTCAATGTATTGAGGCAACCTATCATCTCTAAACCATTGTGATAAATGCGAATGCATGGTAGTATCCAAAGACCATTTATCGATAATAGGTTGACATTGACCAACAAAAGTCGATTTCCATTTGAAGTCAATAAGTGATTTGATAGCTTCTGTATAAAGAATATAAATGGCATCGTCTAAATCTTTAACTTTGTTGAATGAGACATCGTTTCTTTTATTAAACGATGAAGGTGAGACAAAGTATTTATCCCATTCATTTGATAATAATTGCAAATATGTAAAGTAGTTTTGTTCGATATTTTCATTCGATTCTTCTTTCAAAAAATCCAAGTAAAATTTGAATACTTGTTTAGAAAAATATCCATTGCTTTCTAAATATAATGACCATAATGAGTTGAATGCTTGAATTCTTTGATTTTGTAAGTCTTGAACAAAATTCAAATAACCAACATAATCGAAATCGGCATCTTCCTTTGCTTCTTCCAAAGTGATTGCATTTGCACTATTATGTGACCCACCCGATTGTCTAAGGAAATGAGCCAACGTCTTTTTATCATCGAAACGAGTAGATAAATTACACCATCTGAATACCTGTACCCAGAAACTTTGTGCAGATTTGTCAGACAAATCGATGTTGTAATGATCCTGAAATGCATTTACATATTTGAGACCTTCATAAAACTTCAGGTTATATGCCATTGAAACAAAAATCGCTTTTAACACATCCAAAGTTGGATAATTTGGATCTCCAATCTTTAAATTGTTTGTGAAATTATTTGCAAGCTGACCATTATTTTCAATCCCCCAAATAGATTTGATAAATTTTGTTAAATAATCGATGTTACCAGAATATCCTATCGAGTAAATCAAAGTTTGATTAAAGTCTTGATTCAAAATCAATTTATTTCCAGATTTCTTGTATGACATCAAAAACTCGTTGAAAACCATCAGGAAGGGAATCGTTGATTTAAAAGCGCTTCTTTTAGGGTTATAATTGATTTGAGACAAATCTGTCTCCTTGATAACCCAAGAGCTAGGTAAACCACCACTGTAAACTTGAAATTTGAGTAGCCACATTCTATATGTCATCAATTCTGTGTGATTTGGACCAAATTGCTTTTCGAAACGTTCAAACCATTTTGACGCTAAATCGAATTTAGAATTACTTAACTCAACAAAAATTAAGTTTTCATAGTCACTTACACTTAATTTATACCCTGTAAGTGACGGCGAATTATACATATCATGTCTTTTTTCCTTTTGGTATATAAACTCTTCGTCATTGGCGTAAATTAATGAACTGTAGAAACAACGAATCTTATGCAAAATCTCACGTGCATGAGCAAATTGAGAGTTCTGAGGTGCCGCCAAATTCATCTTTTCTGTTGATTTCAAACCATCGCGAGATTTTTCAGTCGAGGCGTTACTGGTAAACTTATGCAAAAGAGATACTTGATATTGTATCACATGCTGTAAAATTTGTGCAAGTTCTTGTTTAGAAAGTGTGTCTGTTAGCACAAGTGAGGAAGAAGACCTTTGACGAGACCACTCTAATAAAAAATCAATCAATGTGTCATATTTCTGCTGCTCCACAATACTGTAGATCCGTTGTTTTACAACTTGTGCTTTATCTTCAGAACTCGAAATAGGTTTACTTGGTGTGAATGATGAATGAGATATCGAATTTAAGTAGTGAGATGAAGGTCTTGTGGTTAATATTCTTCCAATAGTTGGTTGATTTGGTATGCTTTTTTTTGAATTAAGGGTAGTGTTAGAAACCACTGAGGAGGAAAGTATAAAGTCATCGCTCAATGTAACTGCAGGGGAAGAGATAAACCTCTTATATACCTTAGCCCCATTCACACAGTTGTTCCTTATTAACATGACCAATAATGTGTCTTCGATCTGACTTGAAAAAAAAAAAAAATAAAGATGCAGTTGAAAAATCCTCTTCAAGATAATTTTCGTTGCACGACTATTGTATAATACATTACATAATCACATAATTAAATACTATAATATTAAAGCTTACTGACTATACCCAGAGTAAGGTTTCTTGCATTGTATTCAGCGACATCGGCCAAACCATCCTTTGTAGATCTTCCGTCAAGGATGGTTTGAATACAGTCTTTGGTACCTTTAATTGCCCATTGTACATTCGAAGCAATATTTTCGGCCAACTCAGAAGCATGCACAATAGCTGATTTATGGTCTGGTAATACTTTCGAGACAAACCCAAGTCTGTAAGCATCTTCAGAGCTAAAGTTTTCACCTGTGAGAGCATATTGATACAACAATGAGATGTTATTGACCACTTTTGGTAATCTTTGAAGCGAGCCTATGTCGGCAGTAATGCCGATACTGATTTCTTTAATCGAAAATTTACAATCATTAGTGGCAATACGAATGGAGCAAGCAGCACTAATATCCAATGCCAACCCGTAATTAATACCGTTCAAGACTGCAATAGTTGGAGTTTTAATTCTAGCAGGAGTAGAAATCGCATGTTGAAAACGAATAATATGCTTTTTCGAAGTTTCATAAACACTAATCTCAGCTTGCTTCTCGGGACTTGCAATATCTTTTAAATCAAGGCCACTCGAGAATGACCTTGGAACCGCCGATGAAATAATAATCACTTTACATTCTGGAATCGCATCTAATTTCTCCAAGATGGCTTGATAATCAGTCCAATTTTTTTCAGAAAAGGCATTTAAAGTCTTTGGTCTATTAAATTGTAAATGGTAGACCCCTTCTTCGACTTCACTGACAATATACCCTCCATGCTGCTTATAATCATCTGCGTTAAATCCCATCTTTGTTTTTTCTATATATAATATATAATTGCAAAAAATAAAATTATTAAAGGTTATCTGTCTATTTATATATCACAATATTACCGCTCAAGACCCTACACCAATAATTATCCATTTGATTTTTTTAATTGAACCGAGCTATGATTTGATTTTGCGGGGACCGAAAAACAAAAATTAATTTATACCGAGAAGTGCATACCAAAAAAATAAAATCGCATCAAAGGAGCATAATCTCCTTATACTGTGTATTTTCCTGCGGGTGCTTTTGATTCTTCTTTGGCTGCAATTTCCAATCCTTCAATCATTTTTTGTCTCAATAAATTATTGGCCTCTTTTACTGAAACGTCGGTTAAACCTTCAACTAATAAATACAATTTAGGTGGTGCCTCTTTCCCATTTTTAGGTGAAGGAACCTTTGCATTAGGCGGATAATATTGACCCTTATTAGTGATAGAAGTTGATGTTGCTTCGATTATCTTGGCCAAGCTATCACCATTCATAACAATCCATCTAGCCTTCTGAGGTAAGTCATTAACTGTGATTCTGGAATGGAATTTACTTCTATCAGGTCCCGAAGTTTCGGGAGCACAACCCTCGATTATGCTAAAATCAGGAAGTTTGTTGGTAACATCAACACTTGTACTTGTACCGTTTGATTTCTTTTTGCTCTCCAAATCTGGAATCTCATCATCACCACCGAATATTTTCTTTTGCATATCTCTATTACTTTCTCTAATCTCCTGTAAGTTCTCCAACCCGCGACCTCCAAAACCAAAATTAAACTTTTCTTTGCCTGATTTAACTTTTGCCAAAAATTGATTTGAAATATCAATCAAATCTGGTTGTAGTGAACTCGATTCCGAACCGTGACTTAACCTAACTGCACGAACCAACTCGGTAATTGCCCTTTCTTCCTTGGAAGACACAAAGGTGATAGCAGTGCCGGTCATACCAGCTCTACCAGTTCTCCCGACCCTATGAACGTAGTCTTCCATGTGATTCGGCGAATCATAATTGACAACTAATTTTAAACCCTTGACATCTAACCCGCGGGCAGCAATAGAAGTTGCAATTAAAATATCGATACCACTATTTCCAGAAGAAAATTCCTTTATAGCATGCCGACGATCCATTTGATCTTTGTCACCATGAATCGCAAGACAAGGTATCTGTTCTGTAAGTAATTTGACTAGTAAATCATCAGCAAATGATTTCTTTTCAACAAATATCAAAATCTTTCCCTGTGGCATGTACTCTTTCAAAATATCCACCAATCTTTTAAATTTTTCTTTTTCCAAATTATCTTCGTCTTTAAATAATTCAATCCTTTGAGTAATTTCAGCAGCAACTACACTGATCCCACCAATACTAACTTCGATAGGATTGATCAGAATCTTCTTTGCCAATATCTCCATCTTTCTTGGGAATGTTGCAGAAAATAGCACAGTTTGTCTCTCTGGTCGGATTTGTGTTAAAATCTTAGTCACTTGTGGCTCGAATCCCATATCAAACATTCTATCTGCTTCATCCAAGACAACATACGTAACTCTATGTAAGTTCGTCACACGCCCACCGTTTGCGGCAAGTAAGTCAATAACACGACCAGGTGTTCCTATTATTACTTCAACTCCTTTCCTCAACTCTGCAATCTGAGTCTCTATAGGCGATCCACCATAACAACACAAGGCCCCGAAATCTAACTTTTTTGTGAAATTTGTTACTTCTTTATAAATCTGTAATGCCAATTCTCTTGTTGGAGTGAGAATCAAAGCGATTGGACCATCTCCATTACTTATTGGCTCTTGGTCCTTGACTTGTCTCAACATTGGAAGTACAAATGAAAGTGTCTTACCTGAACCTGTCTTGGCAATTCCTATAAAGTCCCTTCCAGACATAACAACCGGTAAAGCTTGACATTGAATCGATGAAGGCTGTTTATATTCAAGTTTTTCTTTAATTACCTGCATTATATTCGATGGTAATCCCAATTGAGACCATTTTTGAATAGGTTTCGGACACTTTGAGCCTCTTACTTTAACACCACCCAAATCAAAACGCACTAAATCAACCTCTTCCTCTGTTAGCTGCAGTATTTCAAATGGTTCTTTGTAAAATACCTTATTAAAGGGTTTATACGTGATCTGAGTATGATCAACCACATTAAGCTCCTTACCTTTATTTAATTTAGAGAATCTGGTCGAAAGTAATTTCTGCTGCTCTTCTTCATCAAGCTTTTCAAAATCAAGGTGATCATCTCCATTTTCTTCGTGGTCAAACATCACCTCAGAATGTGAATTTATTTCATATTCATTTTGTGGTGGGTTTTCAAGATTTTTCAAGAACAAATCCAATTCATCTTCATCGTCATCGTTATGATTTGTATCTCTCTCTGGAAATTCATCAAACGTTGGTTTTTTAAACGGCCGCTTAGCTATTTTCTCGTCGTCATCTTCATCAAATAATCCTCGTTTTGTCGGCTTTTTTGCTATTACTACCTTTGTAGGAACAGTCTGTATTTTCAGCTTGAATGAAATCAAGGTCTTTGGTGCCTTCTTAAATGTTGATTTTTCGGTTTGAGAAACCTCTTGAGACTCCTGTATTGCCTTCTTTTTTTTCCATTCTTCTATTCTCTTTTGACGAAGAAGTTTCTTCTCATCATCCGCTGATAACTTGGGCTTTTCTCGCTTGACTTCCTGTTCAGCCTGCTTTTCTTTTTCCTGTTGTTCCTTCTTTTGACGCCAAGCTGCCAATTGTTCTCTCCTTCTCCTTAATTTCTCTTCTTTTGTTAATTCTTCATCATTACTTGAAATGTTAGTATTCTTATCACCAAGTTGTAATTTCCTCGATGTATCATTCACAGTGGGTCCAGTCGATTTGTTTTCGCCGATACCCATGTCTTATTAGCCGTACAGTTATAATTTAGATATGTGATGAGTCTAATGTATATTTTAAATCTCATCACTTTTATTTTTCGCTCGTATTTTGTTATCAGATTAAGCTAAATTTTAGTGATTCAAAATCAAATTTAGGGTCCTAACTAAAATATATTATCTAAAAGTGTTTTTTTTTATAAATAGAAGAATTAAAAATGCATGGTCATAAAGCTGTTGTAACTGTAATAGTTTGAGAGTTGAGTAACAAAACTGGGGGTAATTCATCTAACCAGATCGATAAATTGTTTGTATACTCAAAAGCCTCATCATCGTCTAAATGTGTACCAATACTTGGTGCAGGTAAAGTGGAAAGAATAACAGAAGTGGTATTTTTGTCCGAATATTTCTTCATCAATTCGTTCAAAATTAAATGCTGACCTTTAGCAGGGATATCATTGAAGTTAAGGTTTTTCATTTCTTCTTGTAATTGCTTATGGGTGATCTTTGCCTTTTCTTCATTTTCTTTAGATTCGTCATTAATTGTACCTTCATGTCTTAATGGACTCTTGCCAATTTTATTAACATGAGAATGATTGTCCAATTTAGGAATAGAGTTTAATTCCTTGATCTCATTTTCATCATCATCAATTCCCATAAATTGAGGTGTCATCATTTGTTGAATAATTTCTTCATCATTAGTAATGATTGAAGGGGACCTTAATCCTAATTCGGGTCTTATTGGTATTTTTGATTTCTTATTCAAGTTGATCTTAGGTTTATGAGTGTCCACGATTGTTTCAGGTTTCGAAATTTCGGTATTTTCTTCATCTTCACCTTCTACCTCATCATCTGAGACATCTGCAGTCTCTTCATCTTCCTTTTGATCAATAATAAACTGAATCGATGGTTTAGCATTCCCTTCGTCATCATCTTCATCTTGAGTGATCTGAGAGTGTGGGATTTTAACTGCAGAAAAGTTAGGTCTGAGGTTTGTCCTTGAAGACCTTATTGATAACTGATCTACCGATTGATTATGCTTCAAATTAAGTGATGAAACATTCTTTAAAATACTCTTCTTTGCCAAATCACCCGCACTCGAGTTTTTGCTAACCAAATTAACCGAACTAGAATTGTGCGAGCGAGATCTAGTACTTATATCGCTACTGTAGTTGTCTTCCTTCTCGCTATCACTGCTTGAACTCGTGTCAATTGGTTCCTCATCATTGTACTTAAAGAAATGATCACCATTATTATGTGTGCTCATATTCAAGGACAATGAAAGACCTTGATTATGCAAGTTAGAAAGTGTATACCTTCTATGTTTGACTTTCCCGACATCAAGTGATAATGTAGGGCTAGTTGATGTTAAATTCAAAGGACTGAATTCATACATCGGATTTTTAACGGTGCTTATCATGTTTTTACGCTTTGCCTTTTGCAACTCAATATCCTTCAACGCTTCACGAGCATTATGTAAATTCTTCCACCATTGATCATATTTCAATGCCTTATCTATCTTATTAAATGCGAATTTATTTTGAAAGTTTTTAGTGTACCCTTTAACAAGATAATTATATGAATTCAAATTTTCATCTTCAAATGAAATGACCTTAATTTCAGTATCAATTCTTAAATTTGAAAGCAAATCAACCAACCTTTTCCTTTCATCTTCAATTTCATTTGAACTTTCAACAAACACAATAACACGCAAAACATGACCAGTAAATTTCCATTCGGGAACTGTTTTTAAGATAGCACCCAATTGTAAGATTAATGTATATGTATCAAAATTCGTTGATAATATGGATTTCCCATTGTTTAAATGATTAACCGAGGACATTTGAATTGGATATAAATCAATATACTTTTTGTTATCAACACTTGAATCTGGAATAGAGGAATTAAACCAACTATTGTTAGCATCACGATGTGATGGTAATTGCATATCAACAAAATTAGCTGCAATAGCCACTGTAGCTTGTAAAATTATTAAATCCTCAACGATTTGAACCCAATTATTAATCGAAACCTTTTCTTCCTTACGACAATCATCGGTAGGTAAGCTCATAAAACTTCGCTTGTTCATAATAGGTAATGATACACCATGCTTGACGAAATCATAAAACCCCAAAACAGTGATATTAGGCCTCATTCCTCCCAAGCCTGATCCCAAATAAACATTACGGACACCCCATGCCAAATCAGGACCCAATGCAATTTGGATAAATGCTTTAATCTTAGAAACATCACGTAACTTTGACCATGCTTGTTTCTGCTTTTGTATTTCATTGAACACATCCAAAGTGGTGTTGACATTTGAATTAGGTTTAGAATTGGAAGTTTTATCATTCATAAGAATGACATGACCCAAAATATAAAGTCCACCCTTTTTCAAATGATTACAAAACCCAATCAAGTTCCATGAACTTCTTGGATCATCAACAAGTAGTAAAATTTGAGGTCTCCAATATTTAACACTGATATCCAACTTAAGTCTGAGTAAATACTTACGCACTTGATGGTAAATAAGTAATTGTGAGATGTCACCAAACTTCAGTGGAGGAGCTAAATAATGGATCAAAATAATGAGGAACATCAAAAAGCAGATAATAAGTGATGCAGACAACCCATCAACAATGAACATCGCACCAAGGCAGCCGAGTGCACCCGTGAAAGCGGTTCTTGACAGGAAATATTTGAAAGAAGGTCTGAAATTAGGTGCCGATCCAATTTTTAATAAGAAACAAGCGATATTTGTGACAATAAATGTCATCAAAAATGCCATTGTAATCAAAGTTGCGATCTGGTTAACATCTGCAAAGAGAAAAACTTGAGTTATAAACCAAGTCAAAAGAATCGAATAAATTTTGGAGTTCTTATACTTTGAAGTGAAGATTGTCAAGCCAGGAATAATCTTATCATCTGCAATTGCAGTTAACATCGAAGATGCACCGACAATACCCATAATCACAGAGAACAAACTTGTAGAGAATTCACCCATGATGATAATGATACTCGACAAGTTGACCGTCTGGATTACTCCAATATCATTATATAATATTGGTCGTGGAATCGAAGCACCCATTGATAAAATGACCAAAGAATATAAAATAAAGGTTATCAATAATCCGTTGAGAGTACCCTTTGGGATAGACTTTGAAGGATTTTTCAATTCTCCTGACATTGAAGCTCCTGCAAATATTCCTGCTGTAGCAGGGAAGAAAATTCCAAACATATTACGGAAATTTTCAGGAACATTGAATGGTTGTACAGATCCAACCGCATTGCTAGTGAAATGAGGCCATAAATTATTATGTAAAGTCTCAAGAGACAATCCTGTATACCAGATTTCTCCAATTCTAGTTGTGATTAAATGTGGTTTGACGAATATCGAAGAAATAGGAATTGATATCGTACTTGCTGTCAAGATAATAAACAACAAAAATGCAGTTTTGGAGACATATTTTGAACCGGTAAGTGAAATTATTGTACAAATAGCTAACAATAAGGTCGAATATAAAAGTGACCAAAAGTAACCAACTTGTAAAACAGGATAAATATCACCTGAATTTAGTCCAAAGTTGACCAAAAGTGGTTCGGTAAAACCAACAACATTAAGTGATGAATTCAAGATTTGACCAATAAAGAAAATGATACCTATCGCAACACCGAATTCAGGACCCAAAGACCTGGAGATCATATAGTAAGCCCCGCCACCTTTGACAGTCCCATTTGTCAGAATAGCACTGATCGATAGAGTGGTCAATATATTGATTGAATATGATAAAATTAATAAGAAAAACGTTCCAGAAATACCCATTTGACCAATAATGAATCCAAAACGAAGAAACATTAAGATTGATAGCACATTCAATGATGTGGGGAGAAAAACCCCTTCGAATGTATCTAATTTACCAGTAGCATCAATTTTATTGTGATGTGAATTATATTTTTTAGAATGAATTTTCTTTGATTTTGTTGATCTTTTGGAGGAATACAGTAGAAGAGGAGTATTCTCCGATGTAGTTCGACTCATTGTCGTTAAAAGGTGTATTTGTTAAAGTTTGATAATTGATAAAGTGAAATTCATTTTAGAAAATCGCACAAAAATAATTACGATAATGATGATTTTATAGAGGCTCTAATATTAATTTTATATGGATAAGAAATTGAAATTATTAAATACGATAAAAGTATACTGTTTATAATAAATCTTGATTAGAATTGTATAGAATTATATTGTTATGTTGTATATTATAGTTGTTATTTAACTAGATTTAAATAAATATTTGTAAGGCTGAATATTTTACAAGATTTAAACAAATATTTGTAAGGCTGAATATTTTACAAGATTTAAACAAATATTTGTAAGGCTGAATATTTTGCAAGATTTTAGCAAATATTTGTAAAATATTTCAAAACCAGAGTTATGAGAATAAAAATTATTAAAATTTCATCAATTGATCACTTCATCTTCTGCTTGTCAAATAACGTCAATCGATTATCCTGTACATGGAAAACATTCAAAAAACTTGTAGCAATTTTGGAAAAATATATAGAAAAATAAAGTACAACAACTAATGTATGAAATACAAATTATAAACCCCTTTAGAATTTAAGGAAACTAATCATGATATTAATGATTAAAACTTTCAAATATTGCTCTATTCATTTTTATCTTATATAAATTACTTAAGCTATTTAGAAATAATGAACTACGAAATTTAATCAGTTTGATAATTCAATCAAATATGAATATAAGTACACATGTAACAACCGGCTCTAGTGTTGAAGCAAAAATCACAGCTAACACAGAGGAAACTAAGATTTTTGAAACTAGTAGTAAATCAGGTCATAGAGAGGCTAAATCACACAATGGTAAAAAAAAGACAAAAACTAAGCATAAAAAGTATTTCCAAAACGGTGATTCATCTGAGAATAATGAAGTTTCTGGATCTTTGGCGGAAGATTTCATTTCCCAGATAGGTCATGTATCCAATGAAATTCAAGTTGTTGAACTTATTCCGTCACTGCTAGCATTCATGCATATGGTTGACATTTGTTGGCACACCCTTTTAGAGACCGATAAGGAAATCAATCGAGTTATGACTTTAGAATTGTTTCGACACATTTCTATATTGATGTTTTCCAAAAGAATTGAAGATATAAGATTAAGGGTAACAGCAGAAAGACCTCCTGTCGGTGCAAGAGCACCAGTTCCAAACAATGAAAGAGTTTTTAAACCGATTTGGGATCTTCTTTCAACAATTGGAATGGTTGAAATTTCAGAAATAAGGACTCGCTTTCTTCCCATTCATATCTACCCCAACTCTGATAATATTGAAGAATATGATGAGCATTATGCATACCAAATGTTAACAGGTCATATGTACGATTGGAAAAGCAGTTGGAAAGAAGCTAAAGAAAGCATTAAATTACTTTCTGACTTTGAAGAAAAAGAGCAATATAACCTTCAGAACACAACAAAAGTTTTTGGAAATGATGAATCTCTTGATGAAACCATTGATGAAGATCAAGCTTATAAGTATTTGAAAATGGCGAAAAATTACTATTCTCAATTAGCAAAATTCGCTAAACAAAGAGATTCAAATTCTTGTGAACCAGAAAGACCAAAAGAACTTCCAAATTCAATTCAATCCATCAATGATGCTTTTAATTTGTTGGCTTCAGTTATTCAAATCAAAATTGACCAAAAAACCACTTCCACGGACTTTGAAGACACTACTTCTCGGGCCACTTCATTGGGAAAATACCTTGGTTGGTCTCCAAAAATGTGGACTTTTTATGATAAATTCGTATCAATACTCTCAAAAAAAGCTCTGTTTTCTTTGGCTTTTCCAAATGAAACTCGCGGAACACCTGCTTGGATACTTGACGTTAAAGAAGAAGATCCAAGTTCTATTTATTGTCGCCTTCCACACACTTGCATAGCTTCTAGAGAGTTAGGATTAGCATGTTTAGTGCCAATGTCAACATGGCACAGCTCAGGAAAGTCCAAATTTGTAGCAAGCTGGTATGTTAAATCTAGTAGGATATCGAAGCGTGATCAACTTCGATTTCAATTTGTGCGTCAAAGCATCCGTTAATCAAAAAAATTAATTTAATAATTCAGCTTTTAACATTTTGATATTCGAATTTATAATCTGGAATATTGGATGAATTGACTGATATTATTGGTGCTATAGTCTCTGCGAATATACCTCTTGTATTAGTGTCAAACATCTTTGTAGTCAATCTGAAAACTTGTATTAGTAGTCAGACATCTTTGTAGTTTATCTGGAGACTTTATTTTTTTGGGTTCAATTGATAAATGTCATTGTATGTTGAATCATCACCAGATGTTAGTTTTGGTCGTATAGCGATTCCCACACTAGAGTCATCACGTGCATTTCCCTACAAAAAAAAAAAAAAACTTTTCTTTTTTTTCTTTTGGCATTTTTTTTAAAGTGGCGATGTTTGATCTTTGACATTTATTTAAAAACCAAATCTTTATACAATTTTATACATTTTAATATAGATTAACCATGTTTAGGTTAATAAGTGCCAACACCCAACAAGGTCTTAGACCGGCCTTGTTGCTGAAAGTTAGAAATAATAAAACACAAATCTCATCGCAAATGGGTTCAACATCATCAGTTAGTTCGCCATTTCCTACAAATTCAATTAGTTATTTTCAATTAAGATCAAATTCAAATCTGATAAGTGGAAATTCCGGATCTTCATCGGCTACTATTGTGAATGACCCTCGTATACATTCTAAAGTGGATAATTTGAATAAATTTGCCGATGCTACGCAAGTGAATACCGATGCTCGTGTCAAATACAACCATTTTAAAGAATTATTAACTATTGGTAGACAAGCAACAAGAGATAAGACTCCACAAGGTCAAAGAGCTTTGCTTGCTGCCGTTGAAGATTTGACAAGTTTCTTTAGAGCAGGACTTTCTGATTTCCTGACCTTGGTACAAGAAAGTGATTTGTCTCAATATACTGGTTTCTTATCAGCTTCAACTTTTATTGTAAGATCTGCAAGATTATCATATACAAAGAACAGAGACAGTGATCAAAAAAGTGACACCAACTTTATTATCAACCGTACTTTACAAAGTGCTGTTTATCATTTGAATGATTTGATTTTAACTAATGAATTAGATAATAAACTTTTATCTACAAATACAATGCAAAATTTAATGTTTACAATGAATTCATTTTCAATGTCTACAGAAATGGTTAATTTATGGGAAAATGGTATTAATAGTGATGATAAAAAGAATCAAAAAATGTATTTTTCAGATGCCGTTTTATCAACAGTTTTACCTGCAGCTTATGAAACAAATAGATTTACTTATGAACAAATCTTACGTATTTTTGAATTGAATTCAAAAAATGAAACTCCAAAAAGAGGTTTATTATTAACATCGATAGGTAAGATTTGTATTTCTGCTCAAGATTATGCAAGAGCTTTAGATTTTATGGAAGAATTGATGCAAATTTATTTAAGTAAAAAATCTAATCCTAATGAAATTTTAAGATCTTTAAGTGATTTTCATTTAGCATTTATTGGATCTTCAAAAGATATTCCAATTGCAAAACATTTTTTTGATAAAGTTACAAATTTTCAATTACCATATAAGATTGAATTAAAAGTATCACATATTTCATCACTTTTAAAAAATTGTCATCAATCAAATGAACCTTTTGAAACTATGGTTTATTTTTGGACTGAAACATTAAAACATTATATTAGAGATACTCAATATAAACTGAATGCACGTTATTCAGTTTTAAATAATTCATTTTTCAATATTTTTTTTGATATTTATCCTGAATTAAATGAAGAATCTTTACCAATATTAAAAGATATGATTCAACAATATTCTAAAATCAAACCTATTGATGAAATGTTTTTAAATACAATCATTTCGAATTATTGTTGGGGTAATAAAGAAATTTTGGAACAATTAATTGATAGTTATAAGATTTATAATATTGAAAGAACAGCAGTTTCTTATAGAATTTGTTTAAAAAAATTGGGAGAAATTGGTGATTATTCACTTCAAGAAATTATTCAAAAATGGAATGAATCTTTATTAAATTTAGATCAAAGTAATTATGAATATATTCCATTAGCTAATTGGTCTGCATTACGTGATGCAACTATTTTTTCTCCTCAATTTTCAAATCAAAGAAAAGAACTTTATCTTACAATTGTTAACAAATATAAATGTTATATGCAACATCCTCATGCTTGTCAACTTTTCCTTAGATTTTTTTTGAATAAACCAGCTTTAGTTAAAGATGTTGCAAAGATCTCTCTTGAAGATACTGTATTCATGGATGAAGCTCAAGTGGATCTTAGCATTCCAAATTTCAATAATTTAAAACAAAAAGTTGATTACAATAGTGTTACAGCCAATTTGGCCAAAGAAGTGATGTCCCGTCAATATTAATGACAAATAAAGTAATTTTCTCTTTACAAAAAAATTTAAATGTATATAATTCAATCAATATAGCGGAAAATTTAATGATAATTAATAAACGAAAAAAGATAATTAATTTATTTATAAATTTATTTAAAATTTAAAATAACAATGGGTAGTTGTACTTCAAAATCAGATCCAATTATTGAGAAAACAAGTAGTGGCAAAACTAGATTGACGAATAATCAAAAATCAAAACAGGGGATAAGACTTGGAGGATCGGTTGAAGATGAAAGTGGCGAGAAATCAATAGAGGATGCAAAACAAGCAGTGGCTAGAGCTGCTCAAGAGAGATATGATACACAACAAAAGAAACTAAAAGAAAGCAAAGCTAGATTAAAACCATTGTCAAAGGTTTCAAGAGAAGAAAAGGGACTTTAAACCCTTTCCTGTATATTTTAGCGCCCTAAAAAAATTAAATATATGTACACCTTTTCTATTTTAGCAGCAACAAATTATGGGATTATTTACAAAATCATTTTACGATAAGGAGAAGAAAAGAATCGAATCGCTCATTGAAGAACAATTGTTGATTCAAGTGTTACTGTATTTACCTCATTTACAATTAACTCAAGAGGAGCAAGATACAACATGGGAAATTATTACAATAAATTTAAATAACCATTTATTTCAAGAAGCATTAAAGATAAATAAATCAGAAAATCAAACATCTTCTGATGAAGGTAGTTATGATGCACCTATGCTTACTTCCACTTCTCTTAAGGAAATGTACTTTAAAATGCAGGATGATCATAATGCCTATCATTACTCCGTTCCCCACGCTGTGGTCGTGACAATGGAATCAATAGAGCTTAGATTAAGATCACCCAAGGAACTTTACTTACATGAGCTATTCAAATTACGTTCATTACCTGCGACCTCAATGGCTCAATTAAGTTCACAAAGATATAAAGAGAATCTAATGCAAAAATATAATAAAATAATGGACAACAATGAATTTTTGTTACAAATATATGAAAAAGAAGGGTTAAATGAAAATATAAATGAAAAAGATTCATTAGATCAAGAGACACGCCAAATCTTGGAAAAATATAAGGAATCACAAGATGTAATTAAACTAGGTGTTTATGAGCTGGAATTGATTAAGAAAAATAAGAGAATCAAACAATTATTACTGGAAAATAAAAGATTATTAGAATTAAATCATACTTTGTTAGAGGATATGCAATCTCTGAAATAATATAATAACTTAATATTAATTGTATATAGATACTGGTGTCGTGTATTTTAAAAAACGACAATTTTTTTTATTCTGCATTACATTTCAAACTTGAAGACAGAAAAAATAATAACATATTTAATATTAAACATATATATTGAAATAAAATCATGGAATCAGGGTCAAAAATTCCATTATCACACTCATTGTGGTCTCCTCATGATACGGTCAAGGATGCTGCTGAATCCCTAGGTATTAATTTACCTGAAGAAGCGGCGAAAAATCTTGCTATGGATGTTGAATATAGAATTCATGAAATTTTGGAAACTGCCATTCAATTTATGAGGCATTCAAAACGTAAACTTCTTATGACAAGCGATATCAACCATGCCTTAAAGATGTTGAATATCGAGCCTTTATACGGTTACAACAGCTCACAACCACTTAATTTCAAAGAAGCTTTGGTTGGAGCTGGTGGTCAAACATTATATTATATAGATGACCATGAGATCGAATTTGAAAAATTGATCAATCAAGAATTACCTAAAGTACCCAGACAAACTTCTTTCACCGCACACTGGCTTGCAATTGAAGGTGTTCAACCAATGGTACCTCAAAATCCATTACCATCAGAAATTAAGGCTTTACCTCCAATAGTTAGAGGTGCAACCTCTTCTATTTTAGGTAATGATATATTAAGTTTGGGTGGTACTGGAGATAATTCCAAGGATACTGCTACTTCAAAGGATAAAAAGACTACAGATAAGGATCATGATGTAAAGCCTTTAGTGAAGCATGTTTTATCAAAAGAACTCAAATTATATTTCGATAAAGTGGTGGAAGTACTTATAACAACAGATCCAGAAAAGGAACATCTTAAGAATGCTGCACTTACTTCATTACAAAATGATCCAGGATTACATCAATTAGTACCTTATTTTATACAATTTGTTGCAGAACAAGTGACTAATCAATTAAGAAACATAGAAATTTTATCCACAATGTTGGAAGTGATATCTGCATTGGCTCAGAATAAAACCATTTTTTTGGATCCTTATGTTCATTCGTTGATGCCATGTGTTCTTACGTTATTACTTGCCAAAAGAATTGGTCCTTTTGTTAAGGATTTAAATCTGAAAGAATCTCAAGAATTGTTAAGAAATCAATTGGCAGTAAGAGATTTTGCTGCTGTTTTATTGAAACATATTATCACTGTGTATGGATCTTCATATTCTACTTTAAGACCAAGAGTGACAAGAACCTTATTAAGGGCCTTGTTAGATACTTCTAAACCTATCGGAACTCATTATGGTGCTCTTTTGGGTCTTAAAAATATGGGTAGTGAGGTTATTAAGTTAGTCTTGGTGGGCAATTTGAAAGTATGGTTTAAACTGGTTATCGAACAAGGTGATAAGCATCAAGTTGAAAAAAATTATTTAATTAACACAGTGTTGGATACATTAAGAGAATTAAAAATTGATACCCCGGAAGCTCAGGAAGATCTGATGGATGTTGACATATCAGATGAAGTTAAGAAGTCTTTACGTGAACGAATCGGTGATAGTTTGGCCGATTATGTTTTAGAACAAGCTGACGCGAAGAGCATTGTTAAAGGGTTCTTCTTTGGTGAAATTACAGTGTGAGACTCCCCGTCCAACGAAAAGAAATTAATGTCATTTTCTGACCTTATGTATTATTAATGTATATTAATGCTTTATACGGCTGTAAGTTTTAGATGCTTTGACAATCCCAGGTGTCGTTCTCTTTGTTATCAATCGTTCATAGTCTGAGTCTGTCGATTCATCACCATCATCGGTATCAATATCAGTACCAACTTCAACCTTGAGTCGTTTTATAGTTGTATTATCATCGTATGAATTTCTCTTTAAAGAGTTATACTCGTTAGGATTTTGCAAGTTAGCATTGTAAAATGGCGAGTCTTCAATAGATGTTGGTTCACCAGGCTTTCTTTTTCGTAAAGAAGTTTTCGCTTGAATTGGCGAACTATTTATGTTTTCAATTAGGGTTTTTTGTAATAATGTAGGAGACTTGAAAATATTATTCTCTCCTAATGAGGCTTCCAATAATTTATTGTTTATGCTCTTTGCTCCAGAGGAACTCATTTGTAATGCAAATGGTGATTGAAAAACATTTTCGTTTGGCGTCTGCACAACTTCTAAATTGGTCTTGATTGGAGTAAATTCGATCTGTGTAACAAAACCTTTTGGTTTATTAAAACCATCACTTTGTTTCTTTAACGGGGTGTCCAATATTTGAGAAAATGAAGGTGCAGGTGGGGCAGGTTGAGATGTTATGTTATTTGATGCTCCTTTTGCACCGACTTCTGGTTTGGATTTTGCTGGAGTGGCCAGAACTTGGGCTAAAGGTTTTGAAGGTATAGAGTTAATAACATCTCCCTGTACTATTGATGATTTTACACGTCTTGCCTTACCAAAAATAAAAGATTTGGATTTATCCTCAATCTCCTCGGCAAGTTTTTGGGAATCTTGTTTTAATGAAATATCCACTTCTCTCTTTTGCAAATTTTTGGAGGAAAGATTCGATTTTGACCTTTTAAGGGAAAATGCAGGTAATAAGTCATCATCAGTAGTTGAAAGCGAGGTGCTTGATTTTCGAAGAGATGGCACCTTACCAGGTGCCAAAACCACTTTTTTATATTTTGATGACTTTTGCTGAAGAGATTTTGTTTGATGACCTTCTGAAGTTGAATAGGGCTGCTCAATTTCTGAAGGTGATCCTGATGCTTGTCTTGCTGCTCTTGCTTCTCTAGCTTCCTTTTCAAAAGTTCTGAATGATTTTGTTGTTAATTTCATGTTCAGGTCCTTGACCTTGTCTATAGCATATTTGATGATGATGGGTAATCGCTTATTAAAGTAAGGAACTAACACATAACCCAAAAACCCATAAGCAGAACCATTGTCATCACCTGCAGTTTTGCCCAATAAGGTATCCCACACGCTCATTCTATCCAATATCGTATCAAATATTTTAAATATGGCAAATTCATCAAAAATGGAATCAGAAGACGATTTATTTGAAGGAGATGTTAATTTCGGTTGTGACGGCTGTATATTAGTGATGTTAACACCCATGCCAATAAAAGTGGGAATAACTTTCCTCTTAGATTTTCTTTTACGAACCATTGACAGCACGGCTTCCCTGCTTTGCCTTTTCTTATCCTTTTCCCATTTCTTTTGAGAATCATTGATGAATTTGGTCTCGTTTATTTTCCAACATTCTAATAATTCCAATAAGAGAAGAATTTGTAGTTGTGCTTCTCTAATTTTTAGTTCAAGGAATAGCTTTTGTACATGTTCATCCGTCTTCTGATCAACAGTCTCAGATACGTACATCTTGAATAAGCTACTTTTCTTAGATATGAACTCTTTTTGTTCTGCTTTTTCGAAACCTGACTGCTCATTTTGCTCCTCTCCTTTTATTGCCAAAAAGATTCCATACTTTGTTTGATTTCTGATATCCATCTCTTCGGTCGTGAATATTAACTTTTGTAAATTCAGCGACATGATTTCCATATCATTTCCACACAAGTTTCTAAATCTACTAAGAGCCATTTTTGGAAAATAAGTGAGTGGCATGTTTAGTGAATAAAGAGTCGAGAAATATCTTGATGAGATGAAATCTAACGGCGATTCTAATATCAATTCATCTGAAATAATTGCTGTTTGTATAATACTTGGAGGTTTCATATTGAATTTATCTAGCAATTCATTATTTACTTCCGATGGTTTTCCATTTTTGACCATTTTGGAGAGTAAATCTTGGACATTTCGTATTTTAGATATTCTCTTTTCATAATTTATATATATTTCTTTAAATTTGATTGTCTTGTCTAATTCTAAAAGAGAATAACAAGCTCCATACATATGAAACAAAATTCCAAATTGTTGATCCTTATCTGTAATTAATTTCTGAACCTTGACAAAGAAATAGTCGGTATTTAATGAGTCCAATATCATGCGAATATCTAAATTCAATTGGAATAGTCGTCCTGGTACCGTGTCTTTTAAATTATGTAATGGTATTCGGTCTAGCTTTAACGAATTCGCTTTTTGTAGTATGGTTATGACGCTCGAATGACTAGTAGATGAATGCACTTCAAATGTGAATGGAAGCTTCGGTACGTGGACCGCAGCAGTAGTTTTATCTATAACCCCTTCTTCATCTCTTCTTAGTCCTTCATTAGGCATTTCCTTGAACCTAATTGTATATATGAAAGTTTGAGAAGTGGAAAAAAACTTGTTTGATAGATGAACAAAATATTAGAGTGGGAATTTTGCAACTACATCCAAAGTCAAAAAAAAAAAGTCTTTATGATACCATAAAATATATAGAATTATCTAACTAAAATTACCACTATAAATACATTCGATTTTGTCTATATAATTAACCATGGATCTTCAACAATGTCTGTGATTATTGGTCTTTGTTCAATATCTCTCACCAAGATTTTTTTAACTAAATTCATCAGCCCTTCACTCATAACGTATGGGATTCTCAAATCACCTTCCATGATCTCATCAACGTTGTAAAATGGATTCTCTTTATACAACATAGTATATAACAAAATCCCTAAAGCCCATATATCTTGTGGCTTACCTTCATATTTTTCACCTCGTAAAACCTCAGGTGAAGCATAATCAATTGTACCCACAAATACATCAAATGGACCTTGTCTTGTGTATGCAGCACTACCGAAATCGATCAATTTTATAATACCATTTTCATCAACAATAACATTTTCATCCTTAATATCACGATGAACAATGCCATTTTTGTGTAAATGATAAATGGAAGAAACAATCTGTTTGAAAATAAACTGACATTCCAACTCAGTCATATTCTTTTTAATTTCAATATAATCAAACAAATCAATTGCAGGTGGGTCTCCAAAAATTGGTGTCTCTAAATAATAATATTGACTATCTTCAAAAAAGTCGATGATTCTCATAATGTTGGGGTGTAATTCATTATCTAAAAATGCCATGATTTGAATTTCGGAAGGAACGGTACCTAAATTTCGATCTCTTACCCAAGTATCAACCAAGATTCTTTCTTTATCAATACATTTGATAATGATTTTGTAAACTGGGTCATCTTTGTGTTGTGCAAGAACAACTTTTCCATAGGCACCTTCACCCATATCACGCAACACTTCAAACTCGGAGAATTTCTTTGTTCTTCTCATTGTGCCAACGGTTTTTGGCCAGTGAGTAGACTGCTTTATCTTTTCATCTATCAATTCACTTTCTAATCTCAACACTTCTTCTTCTGAGAATTTTGCATATTTTACGGATGCCTTTTTCACCTCGTTTATTTCATTGATAGTTGAATGTGTTGTTTCATCTGTGACTGTAGAGATTGACGGAGAATTCTCAATACTCGTTTCAGCTTCTTCTTCCAGTTCTTCATTTTTAATACCTTCTTGTGTCTTCAAAGTAAGATCATTGCTTTTCGAATGGTATAATTGTGACAATCCACGTGGTTTCTTCTCAAAAGAATTTAAGAAACTAACAGGAATCCCAAATGAATCGTTACGAGCTTTTCTAGTACTGCTCTTACGTGCAATATCGCTATGTGGAGGAGCTTCAAATTCAACCGATTGCGGTGTATTTTGTTGGAATAAATTTAATTGAGATGGCCATGCAAGATTAGATGGTCTGACTCCTGGAACACTATTAGATTTTGTCTCAGCTAGATTTGTTTGATTTCTGAAATGCCTTGTACTCAAATCATTAAGAGCTTTGAATTTATCAGTTTCTTCTGGAATGATATCATTCGCAGCCATCTTTTTTTTGTTGTTATTTTTGTTCAATTTAATAGAATTAGAATTTAATTTGTCCAACTGGTTGGCCAAATTTGACTTATTGCCAGTACGAGAATATGTGATCCATACAACTAAAGTATCATTTGTAGAAGCTCTTAATTGAACATCCACATAGAGAAACTTCCCATCACGATGTAAACCCTTGATACCATGTGAATGAAAGAACAAATCTTCTTCTGTTTGGCCCTTTTCATATTCACCATTTCTAAATCTCAAAATAGAATCGTATTTTCTAAAGAAATGTTCTGGTAATACCAATCCTGTTATTAAATCGAAATTCTTTGAGTTGTCTTTTAAACCAGTATTTAAAATATTGGTAAAATTTGGTATTAATGAGTCAATCAGTTTATCATTTAATTCTTCTGATGACTTCCCAAACAAGTTACGTGCAATAGCATTATTGCAAGACAATATGTTGTAGTTGAAAGAATCAATCACAAAAATACCAGCAATATATGGCAAGGAATGAATCTTCAACTTAATTTCATAGTTGTCCTCGTTGACTTCCATTGGATTAGATGTAATAGCGCATGGTATGTTTTCGTCACTCTTCAACTGTATGGTATAATAACGTGTCTGGTTGATCTTTTCACTATCAGTTACATCAGGGGAAACATAATAGTTCAAAACATCATCACCATCATCTAAGCTATCTTCATTTAAATTGTTTTCTTCTTGATTCTCAATTTCGGGATGCTTAGTTATTTGATAGTTCAATGATTCAGATACATCACTTAATTTTACGATTTTCGAAGTATCAAGTGAGCTAACCAATCCACCCGCAATTTCATTAATCGAATCAATACCATATGAGCTGACTTCAGAGGTTGAAGTTGGTGAGTGGTTGTATTCATCCTTTTTACACAGGATAACAACATCGAAAGCATCACATGGTATTTGATCAAACATACAAATAATCAAATTACCTTTACGCTTGGCCCACATCGAAGTCCAAGCATAATTTTGATCTCCTGGTCTCAAAATGGCAATAATTTCACCAGCAAACAAAATATTATTGTTTGTAATTTTGTTTCCTTCACCATCGTCTCTCCTTCTTGATCTTAATGATAAATCTAAGTTTCGAGAAATATAATTTGTCAATCTTTCAGTGACAAAGTATCTAAATTGTGGAGCAATCAAGTCCATCAAGGTAAGTGACTTGATCATATTCTTCAGCACACCAAACATGAGACATGCCAAGTCATTCGCAGCTTTAACTGACCATGGATTATCTATTTCGACTGTGAAGACAGACTGAGGCAAAGAGTGTTTACCCAGTGACATTTGATGGAATGGTCTATTATTATTGTTTGTCGTAGAAGTACTATTATTGTTAAGTAAGTTTAATGCAGTAGTAGATTGGTGTGAAAATTGTTGTGAAAATAAACTTTTGGTTGGTGTGGATGTCCCATCGCTCAGCAATAAGGAAGAAGATAAAACAGAAGTTTCGACGAATGGAGTGGCCAAAGCATAAAGCAATTTGTTCTTTAATTGTTCATTTTTTAATGTGACCTTGTTATTCTTGTTAGTAGATAAAGAAAGGTCATGAAGTGTGGATGCAATATCGGCATTTTTGGATAATAGGTCTTTATCATTTTCAAGAAGCGTAATAAGATCTTTTAATTCGTTGTTAAGAATTGCATCCGATGGACATGGTATAGATTTGGATATACCACTCGTAATTGCACCGTTATTATCATTCAAGTTTAAGGAAAGCATTCTCTTGTCCAGTGCATCATCTTTGCCGCCCCCATAAACTTGATTGACAGGGAAACTATCTGACCTTTTGAATCGAGGTCTAAATAATGCCGCCAAAGCCGCACTTGATGCATTCAGTTGTAATTTATACTTTTTGTTATTTTCATTGAAATATTCGGAACTATTATTGGTGTGATTATAGAAGGATTTTGAGCTCTGTAACGGTGGTGGTTGCAATTTCATATTATTTTCATTCACTAATTGATTCGAATTATTTGATAATGAGTAGCTTGACAACGTTCTATTTGTTTCTTCATCCTTTGTTGATCCATTAAGTAAATTGTAAGATTTGAATAACTCTGGCCTATCTTTCAAAATCTCCAACGAACGTTTTAATACATTTAATCTAAGGGCAAGTGAATTCGGCGATAATTGCGCATATGAATATGCATATGATGATTCGATTGGGAATTTTAAGATATCTTCCAAGTTTTTAAAATTGGTTGCGGGAGTTGCGCTAGAAATTCCGCCCGGAGTATGAATAGATGATATTACTGAACTATTGGACGTTGTTGGTGTTAAAATCTCAAAAGATGTCAAAACTGCCGATGGAGGTCGCCTACTCCGGTTTACTGAAAGTTTTGAATTCAATTTATTATTATTGTTGTTGAATACATTCGATTGAAGAATCGAAGGTGACCCTTGACCGCTAGAGGTGGTTGTGATTCGAGGCTGTTCGAGCTTTCTTAATTCGTTCTCTTCCTCATCTTCTTCATCCTCTTGTCCATAAAAATCAAACAGCGCTTGCGACAGGGGTGAAGTGACATTGTGATTAGAGCTGCTGCCAATTTTTGGTGTAGATAACTTTCTCTCATAATTGTCCCTTGACATGCCAGGTTCATTCGAACGAATTTCTGAACGCAGGTGTGTCTCTTGTATATCCATTTCTTCTTTGATTGAACCTTTGAAGTTGGTTCTAATCTGGTTTATTCGGTTTCCTAAAAAGTCTAAATTATCAAAGATGAGTAACAAAGAAAAAAGAATGGACCGACAAATTATGTAGAAAAAAGAGTTTAAGCATAATTTTGAGGGTAACTAGGAAAACAAAAACGGATAAAAAAAAAGGGTTAAAAGGTACAGAACAATAAAGAGCAAAAAAAAATTGATACCTAAAGCTGTTAAATGGTGTATGAGAGAAATGGATATTTTTACTTTAGGCCCTAAACTTGGCCAAATCAGTTAAGTTGAACAAAGCAAAACAAATTACAAGAATCTGTCAGGATTTGAGGAGAAAAAACGCGGCTGAACATTCAGGAAATACCTAAAAAACAGAAAGAAGGTGCAAGAGCGGAAAACCTGCATGAATTTTATTAATTTAATATTTTAAGCACTTGTAAACGCTGATCTCTCGCAAGAACTTAGCGAATATTAGTTCCAAAGACGCGTTTATCTTTTGTAAATTAGTCGGAACTTCTCTCGGTGAAATTTATTTTTGGTTGATTTTTTAATTTTCTGAAGAATGAAATTTCTGGAAAATTGTTACTTGAAAATTACGTCAGTAATGAAATTTGATACGATTTTATTATAAATATACGATGCAAGAAATTTAAACTATGGTTGATTACTGAAGGCCTTTGTCCAGACATCGCTCTCGTCCTTTCCACGCCATAGTCTACTAATACTTATACCAATATTATATTTCTTCTTTTCTATCTCGTCTTTCTTCAACTTTAATTTGTCGATTGCATTAGTGATTTTGGTTCTAGTATTATAGTCAATATCAAAATTTTGTGGGGGTAATAATAAATTGTTAAGGAAGACAATTTCTTTATCGATTTTGATCATTTTGCCTGTGTAATGATCATATTTCTTTTGGGCAAGTTTCAATTGGTCTGGCTTTCCATCATTACCAATTGTTTTCTTGTGTTTTGAAGACGATGAGGAACCACCACTGTTGTTTAATTTAGGCGATGTTATTGTTTCATGCGAGACTTTACGTACTGTGAATCTGATTGGCTTTATACTAGCTCCATACGAGGAATTTGTAGGTGATGAAACAGGTGTAGTGCCTGGTGTAACTGAAGCAGCATGATTTAAATCAATCTCTTGAGCATTAATTGGTGGACTTTGGGTGATATTAACACATTTTTCATCTTTAGAATAAATCTTTTCGATTTTGTCAACCTTTTGTTTGACTGTATTATCCACTTCTGGTGCATGCAAGTCGACTTTTGAAAGACCTTTGATTAACGCATCGGTTGATGAATTACTACCACTTGACGATATTGACGAAATTGAAGGCGACTTGGTTATTACATTGTTTTCTTCTGCGAGCGTTATACTAGCAACATTTGTGTTTTCTTCCGTAATTATCGATGACATTAAAGAAAACTATGTGTATATTATGTGTATAATTGTTTGAAATTGGTATGTTTTAAATATTTTTTTCTTTTCTTTTTATTCGAAGCTTTCTTTCAACATATATATAACCCCTTTGTGTTTATATTTAATTATATATCTTTTTGATATAACCCCCTTTTCTTGTTTATTATTTTAAATTGATTTATCAAAATAATATTAATTTCTTCGTACACGTCTCCTTGCCCAACACGTAAATGGAATTTTTCGTAAATTTTTCCGTTTTAGTACATTTTTTTATCGGTATATATTTATAGGCCCCTATAATTATTAGATTGATTAAATAGATCTATTGTTTGGTTATCTCAGTAAAAATATGACGCTTTAAGATAAATACGACAATACAGGTAAATCTCGAAACACGCCGAACCCTTGTTCAACACCATGTTGTAACTCTATTCTGATCTCTTCATTTCCTTAATATTGCAGTAAGGGTTTTCGTGCACGCGCATTTAATTCTTTTAGGTTTATACGCTAAATGACTTTAACTGTTAAACAAGCTGAAGCATGGGAGAAGTCATTAACATATCGCTTTCTCAACGATCTAACCATATAATAACACATTTATATAACTCTCAAGAGTCGCATATTCCATATAAAAAAACATCACCTGTCAATTACACGAATTCAGTATATTTATCAACCTTCAAGAAACCCAATGGTCAAGTTAATTATTCGCCTCGTTGCCTCATATATGATTTACGTCATGCATTTGGAACGATGAACAAATATGAATATCAAGAGCCGCATTCAAGCTTTGATTATTTGCTGCAAGATCAAATCATCAAAAAACCTAATTTTACTAAAAATGAATATCAATCGAATCTTGATTCGGGTAAATCTAATGCCAATATCTTAAATTTAAAAAATACAGAGAGTTGGACTGATTATAATAAATTGATTCATAATCCTAGAAATTTATCACATTTAGACAATTATTCTCTTGATAATCAATTAGATGATGGAACTCATAAATATTTCCCCAACGTTAAGTTTTGCAATTTTACTCAAGGTAGCGAAGAATATTCAGAACAACCATCCGAACATGATGCTTTGGAGAATTTTAGATACTTGTTGGAACAATGTGATTCATTTGCAGGAATGAATGTAGTAACTGATTTGGATAATGCTTGGGCAGGATTCACAACTTCATTTATTACCGATTTAACAGATGAATACTTTAACAATGGTAACAAATATAACTTATGGATCTATGGAATCATGTCCAAAACAAAACCAACATCTTCTGAAATGGCATCTCGAATTAAATCATTTATTGAAATAGGAAAGGCATCGACTTTATTTTTCCCAATGACTTCAGATTTCAATTCTTCTTTGGTCAACTACAATTCCGAAAGTTTATGGCATACATCTTCTGTTCAAGCACTTTTTATTGATTCGCTCTGGAATTTGAATAATCAAATCAAGAACCCAATACCTATGGATCATATTGAAGCCAATGTAACAAGAGGTGTTCCCGAAAGAAAATTTATTAATGAAATCAGAATCAACACAGAGCCTGATATTAATAGCATGATATCAAATGTCGATATAAACATGTACTACTCAATGTCGGCATCGGTAGTTGACTCCGAAACAAAGGGTCATTCGGTTGATATTGGATTAAGAGAAGAAATTGGAAATTATTTCACCAAGAATTTTATTGTACTGAAATCTCAACATATTGATGGTTTAATTCTGGAAGGAACTCATACCAACATTTATACTTTAAACAATCAAAGCAATTTTTTAAACTTAGATTCGACACCTGATATTTTTTCATTCAAAAATTATTTTACTGAATTTAATACTTCCACAGGATTTACCAAAACATTAAAATTTTATAAAAAATTTATATCAAACATACGTCATCCTAGTCATTTATCGATAATTGAAGAAAAAAGTGAACTTGTTGAAGAAATTGATAAAATTTTACAAGAATATACAATTGGATATGATTCAGATGATGATTCGGATTAATTTATAAATTTCTAATCAATTAAATAGTCTTTTCAACCAAGAAAATACCGTAATCATCTTTCAATGTCTTCATGATTGGATCATTAATCTTGGAAGACATTGGAGCCAACAATCCTCTTTCATTCAAAGTACCATCCAAAATTTGTTGAGTGGCAACAGCACATGGAACACCAACCAACTTGGCCATAGATGAATAACCATTAATATCACCATAATCAACCAAAGTTGAAGTTCTAACTTCAGTTTCACCGTTAGCCCATTCAATTCCGAATTTATGTTGTAAACAAACCAAATCTCTTTCACCTTGTTCATATTGCATCAATTCTTCCAAAGTAGCACATAAAGTATCCAATGGATTACCTCTTGGAGTTGTCTTCTTTTCAGAAAATAAGCCCAACCATTTCAAACCAGCTAAAATACGCTTTCCATCTTCTTCTGACTTAAATTTGGTTAAAGATTTGATCTTAGCAACAATGTCAGCTTCATTGGAAGAAGAAGCACCAATCAATTTAGCAGTAGCTTCCTTCCATTCGATTTGAGATGTGAAAGTCGAAGATCCTTCATCCTTAAGGAAACCAATGTCTACCAATACCTTGATGAATTCAGGGAAACCTTGATATCTCAAAGTACCTCTGATCACAGTTTCAGCTTCTGGAATATTATATAATTCCTTGTAATTTGTGGAATCTCTATTTGGGTAAGCAACAAACGCAAATCCAGGATAAATAAAATAAGGTTGGGCAGTACTCATCAAGTCTTCGGATTTAACAGAAACAACTTCACCATCTTTCCAGAATTGAGCAGCATTTCTTAATGCCAACAACACACCTCTAGAAGACCAGGAAAATTTGTATCCCAATGGATTATCCGAGTTTTCTGGAGCTGGTAAACCACCACAATAAGATAAGAAAGACTTTATCTTACCACCAACAGCATGGACTTCTTCGATTGTTTTGACAGCATACAAATGGTCGATACCAGGATCCAACCCGATTTCGTTCATAACAGTAATACCAGCATCATTGATTTCCTTTTCTAAGGCCTTCAATTGTGGGTTGATGTAAGATGTAGTGACGACATGTTTCTTATGCTTGATGGCAGCCTTGACCACAAGAACGTGGAATGTGTATGGAATTAAAGAGATGACCAAATCGAATTTAGAAACAGCTTCATCCAAAGCAACTTCATCGGTGACGTCCAATGAGACAGCTCTTGCAACGGCACCAGCCAATTCCTTAGCTTTGGATAAAGTTCTGCAAGCAACGGTGACTTCAACACCAGAAGTTTTAGATAAGATATCAACGGTTGGTTTGGCAACGAAACCAGAACCTAATAAAAGTACTTGCCTATCATTTGTTAGTAAGAGATCGTCTCAATTGAAATGGATTAACTACTTACTTAACCATTTTGAATGTGTTTATTAAAAAGATATAATTTTTTTTTCAAAAGGTTTAATGAATATAAATCATAAATGGTTATCGCAAAAAATACTGACTCAGAATTTGTGTTGCAATAGTGAGTCAATGAGTAACAGTTAATATGCCGCATAGAAGGCAGGTGCTATCTCATCACGTGAGATAAGAGTCATAATTTAGCATATTGCGGAAAACTGTCGAGAGTTGTGTCACGAGCTCTTTTCGCGACAACTTTCTGTGACATTTTGGCGATAGCCGGAGATAGAAGTATTAAAGTATAGCGCTTTAGTGATAAGCCAGGATATATTTTAATATTTTCAAGTCCGCACTTGTACCTCCGGATAGGAGACATTGTTAAACGTTCAAAAATTCGTTGGGATCAGTGATATCTCCGATCTCCCCTCTACTTGCCTTTAATAAACCCCACAATCGGGTAAAAGGATATCGTAATTATATTTAAAAGCCAATTTCAAATCTTCGTAAACGTCGATCTTTCAGATATGAAAAATGAATTTCATTACAAGATTATTACATCACAAATAAAAATACTGACCAACGGAATTTAATGTGTGTTTAATAGCCATTTTATTGCTACTTTTTTATCTTTTATCAAACCACAACTTGATATAGAGGTGTACGGCAGAAAACTCTGTTTTCCTTAGAAAACCCTCTTTTCCTTTGTGATAAGACCATATCTAGTAAGCCTCGAGATTAAACCTTCGAATCCGTTTGAGACATGAGGCTTGAGCTTAACAGCCACTGCCAGAAACAATAATAATATCGCGGATTACTAATTTTTTGTGGGGTAGAACAAGTGGAGAATTCGCCCGTTTTCTCGCACAAAACTTGAGTATAAAATTAACACAAAGCAAAAATGCAATAATTTTTTTGCATTTATTTTTTTAATTGTATTTAAAATCCCCCACATTTTTAGTGGGGGCGGGGGATTTGCGGAATTCAATCTTCGCATTTCTCAAATGTTCTCCGTAGAAATCTTTATTCTAAAGAATATCTCTAATCAAATTGCTCAAAATCGACAACCAACTTGCATTTTCCCAACAAGCCGATCCTTAGTTAGCCTTTTGCATTGTCCCTCATTTAATACATCATTTCAAATCATCTCCTCTTTCTTCCCCTCATACTTGTAATTTTGACTGCAAATATTTCCCAAAAAAGTATGAGGGGGAAACGTTCCAAAAACAATAATGACAATTATTTTGAAGTTTTAAATTAAACAATAGTAAAAAAATAAAGAGGGGATATAAATTACCATTACTCATTTATAAAACGCATCTCCGTTATCACCAACTATAAATATTGCCGGAATTTTCTATTCTTTTTCATTTTAAACAAAATTAACAATTGCTATTATGGAAGAAATTTATGTCACAGAACAACACAAGAAGCCCGACCTTTCGGGCGCTTCAATAGCTCGCTATTTCAAAACAAGAATCCCTACACTTTTTGATATCCCAATTTTGCTGGCCGAAAGACGTTGGTATCAAATCTTAAACCCATTACCTGCTCTTAAAGAAATGAATAAAGAAGATTGGAATTTTTATCTTTTAGGATTTTTCGCTTGGACTCTTGATTCAATGGATTTTTTTTGTATTTCTGCAAGTGCATCTCAAATTGCTGATACTTTGAAAGTGAATATTACACAGGTTTCTTGGGGTATAACTTTGGTTTTGATGTTGCGTTCGGTTGGTGCATTTGTCTTTGGTTTGATCTCGGATCATTATGGTAGAAAATGGCCATATATTGCTGTATGTGTTTTGTTTATTATTGTTGAATTGGGAACAGGGTTTGTTCAAACTTATAAGCAGTTTCTTGGTGTTAGAGCAGTGTTTGGTATTCTTATGGGTGCAATGTACCCACTTGCTAGTACCACAGCTTTGGAAAATCAACCTCCAAGAGCAAGATCGGTGTTATCTGGGTTTTTCTTACCTGGTTATAATTTAGGTTACATCTTTGCAGTCATCTTTTTCAGAGCTTTTGAGTTTAGTTACAAGGGTGATGAAGGTTGGAGAGCTTTATTCTGGTTCAGTTCTGCTTTACCAATTCCATTGATTGCTTGGAGACTTTTCTGGCCTGAATCTCCAGCTTTTGTTAAGATTCAAAATGAAAAAAAATACAAAAACAGCGAAAACAATTCTCACAAATTCGAATTAGCTATTTTCCGTGCTTTCAAAACCGAATGGCTCATGTTTATTTACCTTGTGTTGTTTATGGCTGGTTTCAACTTTATTTCTCATGGTTCTCAAGATTTATATCCTACAATTTTGTTGAAACAGCGTTTGTTTGATCCTGATGTTAGAACGGTTATTGAAGTTGTTGTTAACTTGGGTGCTATTGTTGGTGGTATCTGCGTTGGACAATTGACTGAATTATTTGGTAGAAGATTGACAATTATCGCCTGTATGATCTTTAGTGGTTCAATATTATATCCTTCTTTCTTTTTGGCTGGGAAAGGTAGTATGATGGCGAGTGGATTTTTCTTAAACTTTGGTGTCATGGGTGCATGGGGTGTTGCCCCAATTCACTTGTTGGAATTGGTACATCCAGAACATAGAGCTTTTCTTTCAGGTATTGTATATCAATTGGGTAACTTGGCAAGTTCGGCTTCGATCACAATTGAAGCAACATTGGGTGAAAAATTCCCAATCGAAAATGGAAAACCTGGTGCTTATAATTATGGTAAAGTTGTGTGTATTTTCTGCGGTGCAGTTTTCTCATACTTGGCTCTTATAACTTTGCTTGGTCCTGAAAGATTCCATAAGGACTTGAATGGTGATGATAACCTCTTCTTGAAATCGGACGACTCGCTGTCAATTGAAGAATATAAAGCGACTGTGGTACACAAGGAGTAAATCTTTTTTTTTTTTGCACCCATTATTTGGTAAGCCACGATCTTTTGCTCCTTTTTAGTAACAATTTTGATTTCGTCAATTTTTGTGTTATCGGAGTACTTTATTTTTGTTGAGCAAGAATAAAATCACATGCGATTCTCATTTATAATTTGTCTAACCTATATAGTTGTACTTTAAGAACTTAATTTAAACTTTGAAATAGATTTTTATTCTTCAATAATCGTAAATATGTCTCTTGCTGCTGACTTTAATCAATTAACTATAGAAATCCCAAAATTGTTACAGAACTTTGATCAATATGTTCAAATTACCCCGGAATTGAAATATGCGTTAGCAACAATTACTTTCAATCCAACTTTTTGGAACATTGTTGCTAGATTAGAATATAATACCCATTTTTTGACCAAATTAGCCGGTGGTAACCGTAAAATAGGTTGCTACCTCTTAGCATTAACCATTTTTTCATTAGGAATCTACAGAGATCATGTCTACCATAATGCACTTTTATTGCAACCAACTTTTCAACCATTCCTTGATTCAACAATTATAAAAAGTTTGGCTATTGGTACATTTGGATTTGGGAATATTTTAGTTCTTAGTTCAATGTACAAATTGGGTGTTACAGGTACTTATTTAGGTGATTATTTTGGTATTTTGATGGATGAACGGGTCACAGGTTTCCCATTCAATATTAATGACAACCCAATGTACAATGGTTCTACGCTTTGTTTCTTGGGTACTGCTCTCTGGTACGGTAAACCTGTTGGTGTTGCAGTTGCATTGTTTGTTTTCTTTATGTATAAAGTTGCCTTGTTGTTTGAAGAACCATTCACCGCTAAAATTTATTCTCAAAGAGCAAAGAAAAACCTTTAAATAAATAAAATTACAATCACTTAAATATGCATTAAACTAAAATTTAATCATAAAAACTCAAATACTCGTGATCCATTTCGATTTTCATTATACTTCAAGCTTAATGATTGAAATTTCTCTGATGAATTATGATAATAAAGACCGCTGATCGCACCTGGTGGTATTCCATTGATACTATGACCACCCATATTTAGAACAATGTAATAAAAGCCTTCAAAAGATGCACCATTGATTCGTTTGATTCGGGAATCGGGAATCAAAAATTCTTCTTTCCATCTCATATAGATCAAACCTTGATCTGCATGCCCATTTTGTATATCGGATAATCGTTGATAAAGCTCTGCTTCATTTGTAGTCGAACTTGTTAATTTGCTCCAATGTTCCAAATCATTCTTAAGGAATGAACCCCAATTTTTATTTTCGGTTAAGAATGAATATCTTTTATTTAAATGTGTATTTGTATTATGCAATGGATTATTTATAATTTCACCTTTAAAACTGGTCATTATCTCAGGATGATCGATTGTAAGACCCGAAATCGTTAAGAATCCTGTAATGAATGAGTTGAGCAAATCAACAGTCTTGAATTCAACCTGAATACGATATTTGGCCATCGCAGATTGTTGCTCTCCAACATACTTAGCATTGGGTGATAGATAATTATTAAGTAATCTGTATATTGAAGGTTTTATTTTGCTGTGAATAAAGTTTTGTGTGAGCTCAAATTTGGGTGCTACATTTTTTATGCAAATTTTGGGAACCTTATCAGTCTTTTGTAAATCTTGATAACCGGCTTCATCAGATGATTCATCAGATGTAAACTTATCTCGGAGCAATTTAACTTCGACATCCACTAACGGATTTTGTATGATTGTTGTGTCCTTTAGTTTAGTGTCAAAATAATTGGACTCGACTGGCATTATCAAAAGGGGGATAAATCAATGCTTTTTCTTTTTTGTTTCCTTCCAAAGAAGTTTCAATAAATTACTTCAAAATAATTAAATTTCAACACGACTTATTTATTAAAGTCGTATTATATGGATATTGAATTTATCTTAATTTTAGCTTTTCAACTTGAAGAAGCTTATTGAAAGGTTTAAATAAGTCAAATGATTTATGTTTTTTTTTACATGAGATAAAGAGATGCTAAATAAAAAGAAATTTATCTAGTCATGTCACTCCAGCAAAAATAAATAGAGAGAAGAAAATCAAAAAAAGAAATCTTTAATTGAATATATAGATTGCCATTATTCGAGTCCGGGGAAATTTAATAAAACAAACTTTAGAATGTCCGATTTATTAGACATTGATTTAAATCCAGAATTATATGAAGAAAGTGATGACACAAGACAAAATACGCCTGCTGAAAGAGCAAAAGATATCTCTGAAGAAGATGGTGTTAGTGATGGCGAATTTGAAGATGTTGATCTTCATCCAATTAAACAAGTGACTATTCCATTTGACCAATGTTATGAATTACTAGAGTCTAAATTCATGAATGATCCATCACAAAACATTACACTTGCACAACAGAGTAAATTTATTAATTATATTGATGAACAATTGCTAGCAATTCAAAGAAAATTCATTAAAGCACAAGCAGAAGATCAAATATATACATTGCAAAATTTACTTTCGGATTTAGAAGAAGTTGTTAATCTTATATGGGTCACAATAGCAAAACGAATCCGATTATTTGGTCAGGTTGACTACTTGATCAAAATACTAGGGGACTTGGAGGATTATTTGATGCATTATTCAATTCTTGAATTGAATGAAACGCTACCTATATTATCCCCACATAATAGTATTACTTTTATTCATCTTTTTAATTTTTTCCAAATGATTGATGTTAAACTTTCACTCATCTATGATGGGTATACTTCTTTGGAAGGTGATGCAATGAAAATGTCAGGTACTCAAATTGTTCGATTGACCCCTATAATTGCAAGGTTGAGAATAATAATAACTACATCTCTTGATAGCTCAAGAACAATGCTAGACCATTTGCATGCAAAGAAGAGTACTAGTATCGAAGCTAAAGATTTAATGGATATATTGGACGTGGAAGTCGGAAGGTTACTCGAGGGTTTGTTTGATAGATTAAATTAACTTTTAAAGAATGAATTGAAGTCTGGCACTTTCTTCATTCAAAAAAGAAATGCTGTATATTCAATTGTATATATAAGAATTATAAGTAAGGTCGCGCTACCAGGTTTTCGCTCCCAAATCTTTGAAGTACTTTTATTTTTTTTTTTTGATAAATTATATTAAAATACATTCATTAAAGTAATTCTCCAAGATGGTATGGTGGCCCTTTTCTAAAGATGAAACTACAGAACTTCAAAAGGAGCTTCCTGAAAACTTAAAGGACTTTTTTGAAAAACAAACACCGCATCATAAATCGCAATCTATATTTGATATCTCGCCACAACAACAACGTGTGAATAAAGTCTTGCAAAAACATGCAAACGACGCCTTTGATTATGAATTTGACAGGTATAAGCAAACAGAAAAACCACAAAAGGTTACTGTTATAAACTGTGCAGAGTTGCAAGAAAAAGTGTTGCAATGTTTTAGAGGATATACGTTCACCGCAACGAATACACAGTGTAAAGACGAAATTGCAAAAGTATCATCATGTTTAGAATTGCAAGCAAAGGCCTTAAAAAAGTTATATTATGATGACTGTGTCAATAAAGATCAATGTGATAAGATACGGTATATTGTAGATAAGTTATTTACCGAGAATTTTGGACAATATGGCGAGCATTTGGGTGAAGAAGATCGTTCCCAAAAATATAACACTGATTTGGATAAAGTTTTTAACAAGATATGGAAATAAAGCTATCGGTCATTCACTTGTATATAATTGGCTAGATCATCCCATAGCTGGTATTTTTGGTTGAATGTAAGACTAGTTACTAAACCAGATGTGTTGGGGAAAACCCAAACCAGTTGTTCACAACCTAGCTCTGTTTGTAATTTATCTAATATTAAAGAATATTCATCTTCATTTGCTGATTCTTGTAAGCCCCAAATGAACCCTTTTAGAGAATACTTTATACCATATTTCTTCAGTATATATTTGACAATAATCTCCCAAATCCCTTTACCGATAAACACAATGTATTTTGTATTGCAATAATTAAATTCTTTTAGTAATCGAGGTACATTCTCCAATTTTTCATTGATAGAAAGTTCTGAAGCTGATTTACTACATCTCAACACCAAATCCGTGAAACCAATACCGTAATTAATCAAATCATTATCATGTTCTGCCTTAAATTTCAGATCTTTATTTTCATATAGTAAAGGTTGTAAAAACTTGTCATCTTGGCTTAAAGGCTTCACTAATTTCGAAAATATTGCCGACTTGTTAAATAATTTCCAAAATAGATTTGTTGGATGTGCATAATGATGTTGTTGTTTAGATGATTCCACTCCGGGATTATACCCTACAAATAATAATTTGACATTAGGTGAAAGTATTGGATTTAAATCCTTTAAATCTGAATAATCTTGAAGAATTCTTGTCGGTATAGATTCCTTGGATTTTTGCGGTTTGGTCACTTTCAAGACTTGAACTACTGTTTTTTCTTCATTGAACCTGAATGCTTGTAACTTTTTAAATTTATCCATTTGCCGTCATTTGTTTTGTTGCACAATAGATGATTCAAAAAAAATATATGGAGAAAATATATTTATGACTTAAATATTCAGAGATTATAATGGAAACACCTCATAAAAATACATTGAAGGAGAAAGTCGAAGATACAAGTCCCATAGACTTCCTGCTAACTGGTGAGAATGCAAGTACTCCTAGAAATTTCAATAATGTATCAGATTCACTTTTACAAATGCATCCCGAATTGAATGCAGCTGCGGCAAATGATGGGAATATTAATCCAGTAAAAGGTGCAAATTTACTTTTTGATAAAGATTTAATATTAAATTCCAATAAACAGTCTGAAATAGAACAAGAAGATGAATATGAAGATTTCTTTCAAGAAAATCTGAAACAATTCAACCTCACAAGTAATAACTGGAAAGATCCTATGATTCCATATGTGCTATCGCTTTATCTTCAATTAACCATAAATTTGATTATCGTTTCAGTTCTTTTATACTTTGGTTATAAGTTTATTCGTACAATCCAGAAAGACATTCATACTAAACAAGAATCGTATATAACGGAAACGATTCAAGAGATCTCCATATGCTCCCATGAGTATTATAAGAACAAATGCTACGTGGAGAATAGAGTACCAGCCGCCGAACAAGCTTGTAATATGTTGCACAAGTGTATGAATAGAGATCCACTGTCAATCGCAAAATCAATGATTACAGCTGAAACATTGGCAGATATCATCAATGGATTCGTCAAACCAATTAGCTGGAAATCGCTCATCTTTATAAATATATCTATTATTGGGTGCCTAGTGGGGACAAATGTCGCTTTCGGCACTTATAGAAACAATTTCAACGAGTTGATGAAGAATTTACAGAAAAGTTTGAAACAAAAGGAGTTATTATTAACCAAGTATGAGAAAGAATTAAAAGATACAAAGGCATTGATAGAAGTTCGGCGTGAAAAAAGTTGGTAATATTATATCTTTTTGTATAGGAATATAATACTGAAATTTTATATCAATATTAATAAAATTTGAGAGAAATTTATCCAAAAATTCACAAAACAGAAGATTTCCTAAACTTTTGAATGTAATGAACAAAGAACAAAAATCAAGATGAAAATACTGCTTTTAAATGGCTGCTCTTAATCACCTTCAATAAATTCAATTCATCAAAAGTTCTTGAATCAGTGGGAAAGCATAGAATATTAATTGTCAATATGCAGGATCAACAAAGGTTAATTCACTTGTTTAGTATCGTTTAGAGTTTTGTTAATATATACACTATATGCCTGTGCTTCCCTTAGCAATATTTTGTAAATGAAATAAACTTCTGATGCCGAATTTTGCTTGAGTTGTGCTTTCTGTTTTTTTTTGTGTCATGAAAATCATCTCTCCATATTTTATTGCTGAGTCTAAACACACAAACATTGAATAGTTTTCGAACTCTGGATTTGCCACTGTTGGTTACATCCAAGACTTTATGCGGGGATAAAGTAGTGTAGTTTTATTGATCTTTATTAGTTAGCCTTTTTATAAATAAATTATATACAGTACAAAAAGGATATTGCATGCAAAGTGTGAACTTGACACAATTGCAATCGCCCGATTAAGTAATTTTGACAGCTTCAGTTTGAAACTACGAACAACCACAATTATAGGGATTAACATAAACACTATTTTAGATCTGAGCTGATTTAAAATACGGTATATATACTGAACTTCCCAGCTCCAATTTAAGTATTAGATTAACATCAATTCTATTTGAGATTTCTTTATCTTTTTGCAACCATGGAAAAAATTATTTCATCGTCAAATTCAGAGGTTTCAAACCCATTTAGAGACAGCACCGAGGGAAAACTTTCAAGTACCATAATCCAAGTGAACTCCGGTCAAGATGAGGAGGAAGAAAGCGAGTCGAAACCAAGCCTTTTCATGTTCGTTTTGAAGAAGGATGCTCTTCACTTGATTCTTGGAGCTTTCCTAGTCTGTGTTTCCGCTACGGCACAACCAGTACAAACAGTACTTTATGGTGATGTCTTTACCAAATTATCACAGCTATACTTAGGCCACTACCCAAACTTGCATGCGTTTATAGATGACATAAGGTTTGCATGCGGAAAGATTATGATTGTTGGAGCCGTCAAAATGTTCTTCACATTAAGTGGAATCTATGTATGGATGAAATATGGGGAAATTCAACAAACTCGTGCGAGAACAGCTGTTTATTCGCTGATATTTAAAAAGAAAATTGAATGGTTTGATAGAAAGGAAAACTTGATGGGCGAGTATTCACAAGTTAATCGGTGTATTGAAGAATTGAGAGCAGGTACATCCGAGCAAATTGGGTTGCTTATCCAAACCATAGCCCTGATTATTGCGTTGTTTATATCGTCCATGTATCATTCATGGTCTTTAACGTTAGTGATATTGGCAAGCTCACCATTAATGGTCTTCCTCGGTTGGGGATTTGGTAGATTAACTTACCAGGCTGCACAATTGGAAAATAGTTTAAGCGCAGATGCCCTGAAGATCTTGGATTGGTCATTGGTACTGAGTAGCATTGTGCGTGCTTTTAATGGGAAATATATTGAAATTGTTAAATTTAACAAAGTTATTGATCTCTCTGCAAAAGCTTATTATAAGTTAGCTTTTGCAATGTCAGCAAATGCTGGTGTATTAAAGTTTTTAGTTTATATGATGTTTGTCCAAGGGTTTTGGTTTGGTATTCACATGATTAAATTGGGAAAGCTAGAAATAAATCAGGTTTTCACTTGTTTTAGTTCTTGCTTGGTACTAGGAACTGAGGTTGGCAATATTTCCGCAATAATAGCTGTGTTAAATAAAGCTTATGCAGCGTCTAGCAGTATTCAAACGTTAATTCGAAGTCAAGACGACAATGAACAAGAAGAAGCAGAATCAACGCCTCTACCAAACACGAGTGGGTCAATCGAGTTTGAAAAGGTCCTGTTTAATTATCCAACTAGATCGGAATTGGTTTTGAAAGATGTTAGCTTTAAATTGAAACAAAATAAGATGAATTTTATCATTGGACAATCGGGATCAGGTAAATCTACAATTGCGCAGTTATTGATGAAATTCTATTATCCATCACACGGATGTATACGTCTTGACGACTGTCCGTCACAATTAATCAACCCTCAATGGCTAAAAGATAATGTTACATACATCGAACAATCTCCTTCTATTTTCAAAACATCTGTTAGAGATAATATTGCATTATCAGTGGTGAGTAGGTTTGAATCGTTAAATAAAGTACCAGCACCACTCATCGATGATGCAGTGTCATTTGCTTTATTAGATGATGTTATTGTTAATTTACCAGATGGGATAAATACAGAGATTTTCCAAGATAAGCTTTCAGGTGGTCAACAGCAAAGGATTTTACTTGCAAGAGCAAAGGTTCGTGACACGCCGATTTTAATACTTGACGAAGCTTTGAGTGCTTTAGATAACCAAAATAAGTATAAATTACTCAGCAGGATAAAAAAATGGAGACGTGGTAAAACTACAATCGTCATTACTCATGAGTTTGCTCATATAGATGACGAAGATTTTGTTGTCTTGCTTGAAGATGGTGCTGTTAAGAAACAAGGTATTTTTAAGGAATTGTCTTCTGAAGATTTAATTCTTCAAGATACTTCAAAGCGAACAAAGATTGCTGAAAAGCCCAAGGAAACTCAAAAGCGGATTTCCAAATTCGACTTATTGAAAGATCCAGCAATTTTACGAGATTTGGAAAAGACAATTAATTTGAAAACCGAACACGAAGAATCGGGTCAAAAACAAGCAGTCATGTCAATTCTCCAAATATTAAATTATTGCCGTTCTACAATAGATAACAAGCAATTAACAGTGTTTGGATTATTCATATCGATTCTTCAAGGAGCTGCAAACCCGGTATTTTCATTCTGCTTTTCCAAATTACTATCGACGATGGTAAATGCCGCTATTGGAGTCGACGTCTCTTCACAATTAATGAAATGGTCTTGTGTCGTGATTGGAATTGCATTTGCAATTGGGATAACTCAGTCTTCATCGCAGTTTCTTTTAAACTACGCAAGTGAGAATTGGATAGTCAACTTGCGAAAGCTTGCATTCATCAAGATTAATGAACAAGACATGTCTTTTTTTAATGGGAAAGATAGTAATCCTGCCGAGTTGACTGCATTGTTAATGAATGACACCCGTGATTTAAGAAATTTAGTTTCTGAATTTTTAATTCTTGTGATTAATATGGTGACAATGCTGCTTGTTGGAATTATCTGGTCTACAGTCAGTGGATGGAGGTTGTCGTTAGTTGGGCTTTCATTTGTTCCTTTGGTTGTTTTAGTGACTGGGTTATATGGAAATCTTTTGCGACTGAGTGAAGCTGCATACAAATCAAAAATAGCCTCCTTGGAATCGCATAATTACGAGACTGTTTTAGCAATAAAATCAATCATGGTCATGGATATGACATGTCATTTTGAAGAAGAATTTTCTAGTCGTATGGATCAAGTCAATAAGATTGCGAACAAAAGGGCTTTCCAAACTGGATTTGGCCTTGCACTTTCTGATTTATGTACTGCATGTGCAACTGGTACTATTTTGTATTATGGAATGACTTTAGTGGGAAATGAAACATATACCCAAGAGAAATTGCTTCAAGTTATCACATTGTTAACATTCGCTCTAGCCAGCGCCGGTGGATTACTTACGCAATTACCCGATATTGCAAGGGGTCAAAGAGCAGGAACTCTTATAATCAAGTTACTTAAAATGGAGGCATCAATAGTGGAAAACTCAGGAGAAAACATGCCGGTAAAACTTCCCAAAGAAAATTTGGTCGAATTCAAAAATACTAGGTTTGCATATCCGAATAGGCCAACCGATTATATATTGAAAGATGTAAGTTTCAACATTGACAGAAATGAAACCTTGGCAATTTTAGGGGAATCTGGAAGTGGAAAATCCACAATCATACAATTATTAATGAGAATGTATGGAATGAATGATAGATCAATATATTTGGCCGATACAGATATCAATCAATTGAATATTGATTGGTTGAGAGAGAAAGTTAGCATAGTACCACAATTCCCCAAATTCTTTAATGGGTCAATTTGGGATAACTTAATGTATGGGATGAAAAAAAAGAAGCATTTAGATGAAGTATATCACGTTCTTAAATTGGCCAATATCTATGATTTTGTGATTTCATTACCCGAAGGAGTCAATACCGTTATTGGAGAAGGAACGAATTCTTTAGTATCTGGAGGCCAATTGCAACGATTATCGATAGCACGTGCACTCATAAGATCTCCTTCTATATTGTTGCTCGATGAATGTACTTCGAGTTTAGACCCATCGAATAGGGTACTTGTTCTTGAATTAATCAAGAGTTTGCGCAGCAAATACACAATTGTGATGGTGACTCATGACCGTCAAATGATGAAGTTATGTGATAAAATAATAGTTTTAAAAAATGGTTATATTCATGAAACTGGCAATTTTACTAATTTAATCAACAGAAAAGGTGAACTTTGGAGAATTTTAGGTGATAAATAAATTATATAGTTTATATCCATACTTGAATTACATAAGAGATTACATAACAATATTCGCAGTCATAATTTCAAAGAATAAAAAGAAAAGTTGAATATGCCGTGCGTAAAAAACTTCTGAGTCAGATGTGCGGAGCAAAGATTCTAGAAGAGGGATGAAAATTTTGATAGTGCAAGATATAAATACGTTTCACAAGAATAACATTTCTTATCAAGGCCTAGAACTTTACAATCTTTTGATATATTTATTTAACTAAAATCAGATGGCCCCACCTCCACCAATTATAATTGATGCACAAGCTGTCAGTGGAATAACCGGATCTATTTCACTTGCGTGTTGGATAATTGTATTTGCGCCTCAAATTTATGAGAATTTTAGAAGAAAATCGAGTGAAGGTTTATCACTTCTGTTTATAATACTATGGCTTGCAGGTGATGTGTTCAACGTTTTAGGATCTATTTTACAAGGTGTTTTACCTACTATGATCATCTTGGCCGTTTATTATACCTTGGCCGATATTGTTCTACTTTGGCAATGTTTGGCATATGGAAATGGTCAAAAAGCCGATTATGTTCATTTATCACCAGCAAATCCAATGAATGAAGATGTTTTGGAAACCGTTTTATCAGGAGAACATCATCATCATCACCATCATCATGAAGAAGAAATTTTGGATGATGAAATTGTTGTTGAATCTGGTGAAGAATCAGTTATCAGCAATGGTGAAAGTAAAATCAGCGCCTTACAAGCAGCCCTCGTCAAGTCTTTAATGGTTGCATTGGTCATTTCTGCAGGTTTAATTGGCTGGTACATATCATATGCAAGAGATGCACGTCACAGAGCCAAACATCCTCATGAAAACAAACCAATCGAGCTCATTTATGATCCATTAGCTCAATTCTTTGGATGGCTTTGTGCAGTTTTATATTTGGGGTCAAGAGTTCCACAAATTTTATTGAATTACAAACGTAAATCTTGTGAAGGCATTTCATTCATGTTCTTTTTATTTGCATGCTTGGGTAATTTGACTTATGTCATTTCAATCTTGGCCATTGATATGAGCTGGTATTATTTATGGGTCAATTCATCATGGTTGGCAGGTTCTTTTGGTACTCTTGCCTTGGACTTTACAATTTTCATACAATTTTTCTTGTACAATGAGAATAATGATTTTGAAGATGAAAATGAATCTTTAATAACAGAAGAGGCTACAGCATATGGTACCTCTAATTAAGAAATATACGCATTAGACATAAAACTAGAAAATGAAATTTTTTTTGATTCTGCCGAAGTAAGCAAATGTTACACTGAAACGGAAAAATACAATAGGGTTTTATATAGACAACGAGTAATTTGATATGACTTTAACAAATGTAATTAAACGTTTTAGCAAGGCTAGAATTTACCCCATAATAGGACAATTAGACTACAAAGGCGGCTGGAAGTTAATCTTTGCGTTGCACTGCATGGAGCGAGTTATTGTATTGAAAAAATGTAACAATAAAAGATTCTGGCACGAGGTTGGTATACTTGTAATTTCAATTCCGAAAGCATAATGCGTTTCTAGATTATTCCGCGAAAAAGAGGGGATCTAGAACCACGATGATCAGTAAGGCGTGAAGGTACAGGTTGAAGAAAACGCACGGCGAAAACTAGCAAGGGTGCTCGCCGATAAAAAGAAACAGGAAGAGGCTCAGGATACGAAGCCTTCATTTATCTACACAAATTAGGTTTTACCGAAATTTTGTATGCTTCGAAACTATAACCTAATTTTCGTATCATCATTCATTTGAAAATTTACTGTGATAGTTTTGGTGCAAAATGCCTCTTTACTTAAAATCACTCGGAGTTTAACTTTATATTTAATGCCGACTTAAAGCGGAATCTCAAAAAAAAAAAAAAGCAAGAAAACATACTAATAATCTCTCAAAAGTCATGAATTCTTTTTTCTTTTTTGAGATAGTGTCTAGTCTTCGGGATAAAATCTATTTATTACTGATGATGACGTGAATAAATAGAACAATATAGAACCAAAGAAACTTTTGCTGTGCTTACATGGCATACGGAAATTGATATTCCTAAAGAACTTGAAGTCGCACTTGATTCCTTTTATTTTCTTGTCCTGCTTATTTTTACGTTGGGCCGCTTTTTTTCCCTCTATGATTTATTGTGGCACATATTTTTCCTTTTCCCTTGTTCTATCAAAAACCACTTGATGTCTTACTAATATATAAACAATTGAATGTTACGCTGAAATTTTTTAAATTATTCTTTATATTTAAACTATATTCGATTAACATACTATCTCCTCCCAAGTTTAATAATATAATATATGTGTACATAGTTAAATTATCATATTTTACCGCAAAGGTTATTCACTTTTATATTCACAAATTTTAAGATGGAAAAGGCTACAAGGAAGAGAAACAAAGCAACCTTGGTTTGTACAAACTGTAAAAAGAGAAAGATCAAATGTGATCGTAAGATGCCCTGCTCCACCTGTGTCAAGAGTAATACTGGTTATACATGTACTTATGAAAGTAAATGGAGACCTATTCAATTTAATCACACTCAAAATATTCTTCCGGTTGAAAATATCGAAAAGGGAATAAACGCCGCTTTGGCCGATATCTCTGGAGCAACTAATATCACACATATTGATTCAATTGGTAATAATACCCTGGGAGGAGAAGACCTGGGTTCTGCTGCTTTGGATGAATTGGCTCTTTTAAGAAGAAAATTGAATCAATTGGAAAGTTCGCTTAAAAACCCCGATCTGGCATCTTCTCTGTCCTCACCCATATCTTCATCTCTTAATCAATCAGTCAGTGCAAACACTCAAATAGATTCATTTCAAAATCGTGGACCATCATATTCATTTGCAAATAACACTTTATCACAACGAGTTGAAGAAGATATTGATGAGGATGACGTTATCAATTTTTATGATGGTTGTTCACCGATTCAAGGTAAAGGTACCTTTCGCAGAACCAGTTATGGTCCTCTTGCTTGGGTTTCTCTTATGAAGAAGGATCCTTGGCTTTGTCTTGTGTGGAAACAGTTGGATGTTAAAAGTCCGGGACTATTAGCACGTATACCTCAAATTACACAAGAAAATAATCAGGTTTTTAATACTCCAGTTGATGGCAATACTACAGAAAAAGTTTTTCAAAAGAGAAATTTAGAGCTGGAAGGATATGGAGAAATATTACCGTTTAAGATTTTTAATAAATTGCAACAACAGAATGGTTCAAGTCGCTTAAGTTTAAGTAATTTGACATTGGCAAAAACACTTTTTGCAGGAAAGTCTGATCCTGAATTAGAACTTATTGAAAGAATAAGGCAAAATTTACCTAAAAAGAAAGTATTATGGATGTTAATTGATAAATTTTTCAATCAAGTTTATGCACATTTCCCATATTTAGATCAATTTGATTTTAAAAAAGAATTAAGTAAAATATTGGGACCAGTTAATTATCTGGATGAACCTTTTGATAAGATTTACATTGAAAAAAAAATTGATTTGGCATATGTTGCAATTTGTTTCTTTGTCTTAAGATTGACTTATGTGTCTTTATTTTCAAATAGAGAATGTGTTAATGCCCATATTTTGGAATCAAAAGAATATTCTGATCAGAAATATTTGATGACAAATCCAATTAATTTGGCTGTTGTCGATGTTGCTAGAGATTGTATCGAATGCTTTCATATATCACGTAAATTTAATTTGGTTGTGTTCCAAGCTGTTTTATTTATGAGATTGTATTGCAATTTTGCACCAGAAGAAGGAGATGGAATAGATGGTGGAGATTCTCAAGTTGGTCAAGCAACATTAGTACAGATGGCCTATTCATTAGGGCTTCACAGAGATCCAGATAAGTTCGAAGATAATACAACGGATGAACGCACAAGACATATAGGTAGGAAAATATGGCATTGCTTATACCGTATGGATGTGGTCAATGCTTATAGTATTGGTAATTTACCGCTGATTGATAAAAAGCACTATGATACAAAGGCTCCATTTGCCACAGAGAAGAATTGTAATATTCCAAATTTTGAATTTGAAAAAAGTATTACAAGTACTTTTAATTTTAGCAATTTCGAATTGGCACCTTTTGCCACTATCTTATCTGACATTTTGGATATTCGAAGTGGATGTCAAGTAAGTAAACTTGTTGAATCTATTGACCAGATCGAAGTAACGGCTGAGAAAGAATTCCATTTGCTTAAATTGGAACCAGATTTCCAACTTATACCGATGGAATTTACAGGCGAACAATTTATGCAAATGATCAGAGCTAGAATATTTCTCACTATTAAATATTCTTTGATCACTACTTATTTTCACCTATATTTACATTATGAAAGCAAAACGAAATTCGAATCTTCATTTCATTATTTGATAAAGATCTACCAGGTCATCACAAATGACTTGATGCCTTATATTTTTGAAGTTATGAATGGGAGATTGAGTAATCATGCGTTTGCACTTAACCCAACTGTACAAATGGCTATTCACAAGGCAAACCAATTTTGCTTATCAAATTTAACTCGTATTAATTATTTAAAGATTTCGATGGAATCCAAATATAATCATGATTCACGGTTGAAAAATGATGTTGAATATGAAACCCATTATAAAAGAATAGTTTTAATGGCAAGTACAATTAAATCAACTATTGATGCATTGACAAAAATTTTTGAAAAATTTGCTACTAGATATTACTATGCTTGGAGAATCACTAAGGCACATCGTTTATTGTTAAAATTTTTAAAAAGTCAAGACTTTTACATGAGACCTACTCCAGCTGTCAAAAAGTTACATTCATTTCAATACACAGCAAGCCAAATGGATCATATCACAAAGACAATCCAAAAATTGTCTAAATCAGCCGAAGCTATTCTTTCTTATAAAGATTCCTATGACAAGGAACCAGTCAATCCTATATTACCTAGATTGAACCCATCAGCATATCACAATTCAAAGAACAGTGTTTCAACCATATCTCCAAGTGAATATAAAGGAAGCCTTTCCGCAATAAATACAGATGAAGGTAGTAATGATGGCACACCAGATCTGAGCCATTCTGCAAACTTTGAATATGTCGATCAGATGTGGTTACTGATGATGGCGATGAAGACCGAGCCTGACCAGGGTGTTAACGATTATTATGTGGGTGAAAACAATGGAAGGGCGTCATTTTCTGGATCATCATTCATGCAACAGGCTGGACCGGCTATGATGACTGCAGGTGTGAACAATAATATTGCAGGGTTTGGAATTTCAGGAGTTGCCCCATCAAAACCTAGTAAAGATTTGCTGACACCTAACGATCTAAATGGCACAATTTCAAATCCAAATGTTGTGCAAAATGGGCAACAGCAAAAATTTGGCCAACAACAGGATCAAGGGCACGAGGGTAACATTAATCAAACTTACAATGACTTGAATGGCTTTGCCCCATTATCGCCATTTAACTTTGCTTCGCCCGGTTCAAATCCAATCATAGGAATTAATGATATTGGAAATGACGATGCACTTGCCAATTACTTAAACTCAGATTCGGATTTGGTTGGATTGTATAATTTAGAACAATTACTTTCTTAGTACGACAATTTTTTATTTTGATTGTGCTAGTTACTCATTCTTTGTATTGACGTATAAAATTACTCTTTTTGATCAAAGATTATTTCTTAGCATATGTTAGCACGGCCGATTGTCCGAAATGATCAAGACTATCGTTTGACTTTAATGCTTTGGCTGACAGAGCTTCATTCTCAAATTCAATGAATGCTAATTTACGTACCTTAACCAACCTAACATTAATAAAACCATCGAAAATATCAAAGTACTTAAAGAGTGATTCATTAGTAACAGAATCTGATAAGTTTTGTAATAATAATACTTTGTTAGGAGGCAATTCTTTAAAATCATCCAATTTTCTTTTCTTTTTATGGGATTCAGTTTTGGAAGGAGCCAATCTCTTCTTATCGAGTTTTTCTTTAGATGATTTGCGATCTTGAACAGACTTTGAATCTTTTAAAATGTCGAGATGATAATTATCAGAGTTACTTTTTGCAAAATTTACCTTTATAGCTTTGTTGAAAATTGAATGGTTGTTCAAGCTTTGTTGTGCATTTATTGAAGATTTTACGTCTTCAAAAGTTATGAAAGCTTGTCCCTTCATTTTTAGATTCTTATGAGCAGTTATTTGTATTATATTACCATAAGGTTTGAATAAGTTATTGAGTTCATCTTTGACTTTATTTAGCGATACTTTGTCGTTGATATTGTTAATGTATAAAGTCTCAATGGGCAAAGACATTTGGTTGGTGAAAACTTCTAAGAGTACTTAATTACTTTAAAGTTGGTGTTTTTAATATTTTGTTCGATGATTTCGTAAATTTAGGTAATTTAAAAAAAAATAATGACTCCTAGGCGGTTCGAACGCCTGCATCTTTACGATAGTAGAACTTGAGTCTACCGCCTTAACCACTCGGCCAAAGAGCCAATTATTATAATTGATTAGTAAGCGAGGAAATATATACTATTGAGAAGCGGAAAATGACGTACTCATTTTTAACTACACAAAAATAATGAAGTAAGCAAAGAAAAAATCAACCAATCAGCGAAAAATCAAATGTCAGCATTTGATTAACCCGCACTCTCAATCTTAAAAAATCAAACACAAATATTGAAAATTGGTACAAAGAAGGAAAGCTTTTATAAACAAACCACAAAAAATAATTGATTTAAAATTTACACTGAAAAACACTAGATGCTCGAAAAAGAGAAATTAATTAATAGTCAAATTTGCTTTCATATATATATAATCAAAACTCTATTGAATCATAAATATTTGGTTTTTCCATTCAATTTAATATTAGCTTAATTATACCTTTTAAACTTGAATATTTATTTGTACTTGATCCTTAGTACATATTACTTTTAGTTAAACCCTTCATTATAAACACATACATATAAAATAAGATGGTTTTGGTAGCAATCAAAAATGTGATTTCAAAAGTCATTACTTCATCAGACAAATCTGATGAAGACTTAGCGAGAGTCGATCACTTATTAAACACAAACCATTCTCCTTATGGCTCAATGGAAAATCCAGATAGATCACAACAAATTGCCAATGAAGAAGCAATACTGAATGCCTTGAAATCAAATAACAATAGTGAAGATGAAGAAGAAGAAGCCACAGGTTTCTTCAACAAATTTGACCCTAGAGTTATGTCTGATATAATCATTGGTTTGTCCGATGGTTTAACTGTTCCTTTTGCTTTGACTGCTGGTTTATCTTCGCTTGGTGACTCCAAGCTTGTTATTACTGGTGGTATGGCTGAATTGGTATCTGGTGCTATCTCCATGGGTCTTGGTGGGTATTTAGCCGCAAGATCAGAAGCCGAATATTATAGATCTCAAGTCAAAAAAGAGAAATTAGAATTCTTTAAGAAACCAGAAATGGTTAATCAAGATGCCGCGGAAATTATGCTTGAATTGGGAGCTTCTGAAACTACTATTGCTTCTTTCTTAAAAGATTTGGACTCACAACCAAAGAACTTAATTGACTTTGTGATTAGATTCGGCAGAGGTTTAGAAGAACCAGCCGAAGGTAGAGAATTTACATCTGCATTAACCATTGGTTTGGCTTACTTCTTGGGTGGATTTGTGCCATTAGTTCCATACTTTTTCACCACTGTTGTTAAGACTGGTTTATTGATTTCGGTTATTGTCATGTTGATTACATTGTTCATTTTCGGATATGTCAAGACTTCAATCTCTTTGGGTCATGAATGTGGAATGAGTAAAAAGGTCTTTGAAGGTGTACAGATGGTGGCCATTGGTTCCATTGCAGCTGGTGCAGCATGGACCTTGGTCTACTTCATCGACAATTAAGATACTAGTCGTATTCATCATCGTCATAATTGGGTTGATTTAAATATTGGATCACAGAACATGAATAGATAAACATTGTTTTTTTGGATCTCAAATAAGAAATCATTTCATTCCCAATTCTTTCTCATATCCTTATGTTCTGTATATTTTCACCCATATCAAGGGTTCACACATTATTGACATAATGGTGTTTGTGTTGTATATTAATTAGAGTTATTTTGCAGTAATGCTTATGTAATGTGTAAAATAATTATAACCTGTAAAAGTTTGTAGGGGGGAACCATTTTTTTTTTCTGTTTGCCTTTCAAAAGTAAGCAAAAACAAAAAAAAATTAGTGGCAACATATAAAACTGAAAGAATTAAACAATGTCCAACAGATTTGCACTGATTATTTCAAGAATTGCCATTCCAGCAGGTATCGCCATAACATTGGGTCAGGCCGCTATTTATGATGTTGAAGGTGGTAAAAGAGCCGTTATCTTTGACAGATTAAGCGGTGTTCAGAAGGAAGTTATTGGGGAAGGTACTCATTTTTTAATCCCATGGTTACAAAGAGCCATTGTATTCGATGTTAGAACCAAACCAAAGACTATTGCTACTACTACTGGCTCTAAAGATTTGCAAAATGTTTCTTTGACTTTAAGAGTATTACACAGACCAGAAGTTCTTAATTTACCAAAAATTTATCAAAGTTTAGGTTTAGATTATGATGAAAGAGTTTTACCAGCCATTGGTAATGAAATTTTGAAGTCGATTGTAGCTCAATTTGATGCAGCAGAATTGATCACCCAAAGAGAAGTTGTTTCTGCCAGAATTAGACAAGAATTGCTGAGAAGAGCCAATGAATTTAACATCAGATTGGAAGATGTTTCAATCACACACATGACTTTTGGTAAAGAATTTACCAAGGCTGTCGAACAGAAACAAATTGCCCAGCAAGATGCTGAAAGAGCCAAGTACTTGGTCGAAAAGGCCGAACAAGAACGTAAGGCAAGTGTTATTCGTGCAGAAGGTGAAGCCGAATCTGCTGAAACTGTTTCTAAGGCACTTGCTAAGGCTGGTGATGGTTTATTAATGATTAGAAGATTAGAAGCCTCCAAAGAAATCGCACAAACCTTGGCTAGCTCGCCTAATGTTTCTTACTTGCCAAGCGGAGGTAAGAGTGGGGATTCTTCTTCAGGATCTCCTAACTCCTTGTTGTTAAACATTGGCCGTTAAGGTGTCCATTTTTTATTATTGTCTATGAGAATATGTCTGTATATACTAAATCACTACGTTTGAATTTTTTCATTATGCTTGTTTTACTATTTACAAGTCGAGTAAAACTAACTCGTCATAAGCACCTGGTGTAGTAACTTCACCTTTCTGAATCACAGACTCAATATCTGCGATTTCTTTTATACATCCGCTTGTCAAATTCAAAATATTACTGTTGTCTTTACCAACAACAATATCATCTTCAACTCTAATACCAATTCCTTGGAAATGACGTGGGTATTTATCATTTTGTGGAATATATAATCCGGGTTCGATAGTAATCACATTACCAGCAACCAATTTATTGTTCCTTGATACAGATGGAATATCATGTAAATCCAAACCCAAATGATGGCCTATATAATGTGGATATAACTCATTGGCCACTTCTTTCTTTGTTATATTAGAAAATCCTGGTAAATTTCTTAAATCAGAAGTCAATGAATTTATTGAAAATTGATGGATATCTTGAAATGTTAAATGTTTGCTTTCATCACATAATTCTATAGTTTTTTTATTTGTATTCAAAACCACTTCGTATAAATCACGCTGTGCCTCACTAAACCCCTTTGGTGAATTGGGCCAACTACGTGAGATATCAGCACAATATCCTCCTAATTTTCCGCCGGCATCAACAAAAACCAATTCATCTCTATAGAGCAAGTCATCATTGCGTACATAGTGTATCGTGAGAGCATTCTTACCGCTGGCAACGACAGGAATATAAGCTTGTTTATCGCAGCCGCCATGAACAAATTGATACTCCAAGTATTTTGCTAATGTCTTTTCCGAATAAATGGGCGAGTCCGACCCGACTTTTGCCATAGCTTTATTGATTGCTCTACTTGAAATCTGTGCTGCTGCATGCATTACATTGATTTCGGCTTCGGACTTGATTGAGCGTAATTCTGAAATAATTTTTGACAATGGTTTGATTGACTTGTTGCTTGATTCTAACATTGATTCTATTCCATTTTGATTTGGTTTAGTAAAGAAAGACTTATAAAATGAAGTACTACCTTTTTTACCAGGAAAATCAATAAATATATGATCATTATCTACCAACAACTTCTTTATATAGCTTTGGGAATGAGAAATTGGTTCAACCATATCTGCATTGAAATAATCATACGCCCCTTCTAATCCCAGCTTGATACCCTCCCATAATTCAACACTTGGATCTCTAGGTGGAACCAACATATGCAAGACAATATCTTCATCGTTACGGGAATTACCCTTTTTTTCGATAATCACTACTGAATTTGGTTCAAGCCATCCAGTTAACCAATATAAATCATTATTTTGCTGAAAATCATAAAATACACTTCCAGAACTAAATTGCGTTTGATGTCCAATAATAATTGCAAGTGATTTGGCTGGAAGTTTTTGAGCTAATTTCAACCTTCTCTCATAGTATTCCCAACTACTGATACCAGGTGTAAGGTTTCCGGGCTTTGTTATATAGTGGGGCCTCGATTCATAAGTGGGCTGGCCTGTATTGTATATCGCATCAACTGGACGTGTCTGGATACTTATGTATCTTGAAAAGCGGTTTAATTTGTTGAAATTCGACCTCACTGATCGAATCATCATTGTTATATGGTTGTACTGGTTGAAAAAAAAAATATTGCATGCATTTGATTCTCATTATAACTTTTTTTTTGTTTTGCATTTTTTGCATTTTCAATCAATTCATCCCCACAAAAATAGCCTTTAAAGACGATTATGATCACATTTGATCCGTTCAAGGGTTTCTGCATCAGCAATGCTGACTCTCCATCGAAAATGAAGCTGCTGGTGCGAAGCAACGGGCTAGATCAATTGCGCTTGGAAAAGTATTTGCCGTGCGATGATGAAGAACTTTCAATCGATAATGAACAAGAACTTGATGAAGAAATACCAAAAGAGAAGAAAAAATTGTCAAAACTGGAAAAGAAAGAGCATCGTCAATTGAAAAAGATCAATGCGACTAGAAACAAACAACTTAAACGACAACAGGAAATGATTGCTGATGATAATTCAATACCCGATAAAAATGGAATTTTAAATTTCAATCCATTTAAAGCAAAAAGCCGTATAAAAGTAATATATAATCAAATCCTTAGGAATCGTGGTAAAACATCCAAAGATGATTTCAAGTTATTTCAATATCATTCAATTGCAATGTACAAATCGGATATTGATTATATTTTCCCTGGTGAATGGTTAAACGATAATAACATTTCACTTATTTATGAGATGATCAACCAATTTATAATCAAATCCGCAAAGACACCTATCGCGGGACAAATCCAACTATTGTATCCTTCGCTTGTTCATTTATTCCTACACTTTCCCGATACACAAGATTTGTCCACTCTTTTACCTATAAAAGAATTACTGCGACTGAAATTCATATTCATTCCACTAAACTTCATTGATGAAGAAGATATACAAATAGAGGAAGTAAATAACGGCGACCATTGGGCACTCTGTCTATTTTCTCAATTGGAAAGTAAACTATATGTTTACGATTCAATGGTTTTGGATGAAAGTGCCATTGAAAATAGGCTTTTAAATGAATTGCTGACTCGTCTTACAAAGACGTTTGTCGAAAAACCCATAAAGATTAGCAAAATGAAATGTGATCAACAGGATAATCTTGATGATTGTGGAGTATATTTAATCATGATTACTTGTTACCTAATCAAGCAATTGGTACAAGATGAAAATGATTACGAATATCAAAGTGAAAATGAAAATAGATTTATTGATTTGAATATGGCACATGTAAAATTCAATCCCATTAGCGCAAGACTCGAAATGATGAAATTTATACAAAAACTTTGTCAAATTAGTTAAAGTACTTCTCAATAAGTATTCCCTTATAAATATTGGCAAAACTCTCACTTGTTACTTCATTTGAAAAAGCATTTAACGCCGAATTAAAATCACCAGTATTTGTGGGGCCATTATTATAATATATATCATTTTTCACGTTGTATCCAATTCCTATTTTACCCAAACTTAATGATGATATTAGTAAAATAGTATTAGTATGGATTACCTCCAATTGGGATTCGGTTAGATCCTCCACATTATACCCCAACATCGATATGAACTTTATGCGCAGAACTTGACTTGTCATTGATAATATTATTATTGTATTTTTGAGATCAATCACAAGCCCGAGATTATGAAAAAATTGGAAACTATTAGTTTTGTTAATTGCTTGTGGAATTGCAAACCCTAGTTGTGTATCAAATTCCAGTTCGAATGATTTGGTTTTGATTAGTTGATTTACGGCACCACAATCGCCTTCACTTAAAGGAAGCATCAAATAGGTATAAAGCTTAAATTCAAAGCTTGATTCATCCATAGTGTACAAATCAACAATCAAATCTTGATTTATAAGTGACAAGTCATTAAAGGGTTTGATGAATATCAAGACAATGCTATACATCAAAAGAATTTTTGATTGGATCATTGGTAACTCGGTCAGAAGCGTTTGTAATATAAGATCATTTTTAATAATTGCATTAAACTCATTATAGAATTCATGAAATTCAAACGTCTTGAATAATACAGTTAGGTGAAAACATTTAAAAATTCCAAATAAAAGTAGCTCTCTTCTTGTATCATCTTTAGATTCAGTATCATCTGGTTGATACATTATTAATGTTTCATTTTTTGAATAGTAGAAATTGATCTTTTTATAAATACTACTTAAAATTTTAAACGAATCTCTATTGTCCTTCAGATTACCGTGATCATCACCCTTATCGGTGTTTGGGAACCATATAAGATTGTACAAGTTAAGAATGTACTGATAAAAAGAGAACTCAATATACTTATTTTGGTTCAATTGGTCCACACTTTTAGGTTGGGAGACAAAATTATATATCATTGAGTATTCATTCAAATATTGAAGTCCTGTGGCGAAATCTTGACTAATACATGAAATTGCAATTGCTTTTCTAATTCTTTCAAAAATCTCGCTAGTTTGCAGTGAATTGGTCAAGTAAGTATCTGATCCAATGATCTCATTAATGTCTTTATTCAATTCTCCCAAAAATTCCTCTTGTTTTTTGTACAAGTCGGGATATATGTGTCTGAAATTTGGATGAACCGCTGAATATTTGTGAGTCAATGATTCAATTCTCTTTAAAACGGTCGCATTAGACAAATCCAGTTTGAGTGTATACACCAAAGGTATCACCTCAAGGAAATCTATATCAAGTGACATATCGTCTATCAATTTAATCTTTGATATTTGGTATATTAAATATTATCAATTAATAAAAAATTAAATAAAACGCGATTGCGTCTTGTTTTGTTCCAGTATAAAATTACATTATTTTAAAGGTATTTAAATATGAAATTATAAAATTATATACTCCTAAAGAATAACCATACTTGTCAGGTAAGAGTTACAGATATCATACAAGATGGATGAAACAGCCCAGCAAAAAGGAATCCAAGTACTCATGGCAATCGATCCTGCCTCATAAATCGCGCTTAATATTAAGCCAATAATTGCACCACCAGCAAATCCTTTGAAAAGACCTATAAACATGTATATCACAAATATCAGCAAGGTACCTACAGCCAGCGTATGTAAATTGTATCTGTAATTATGTTGTACGGTATTAAATATGGCAATTATGGCTGCAATGAAGTACACTGTACCAAACAAAATGAGTGTCCAGTAGACGGTGAACTTCCAAACGTCAATTGAAAAGTAAATGAAGGATCCTTCGTACAGGGAATGATCGGGACCAAGGGGCCAAAAAAGCGACGGCCATTTAGGAGTGCTGTAACCTATCGGTATATTTAACGAACTCACAAACACTTTCATGCCATTCTGCAATGTATTTTTTTATGTAAAAATAGTTGAAAATGTATATTTCAAACTCTTTCCTAGGTATATACTTGTATTTTTAAATAAAAATATTTTTGATACTCACGCTTTTTTTTCTTTCAAATCTAAGGCCAAAAAAAATGTGTTGCCACCGATTATTATTAAATCCTTCACAATACTGTTTTTACAACACTAATAATACAACCAATTGAAATACAATGTCCAGAAGATACGATTCCAGAACAACGATCTTCTCACCGGAAGGGAGATTGTACCAAGTCGAATATGCACAGGAAGCTATATCAATGGCGGGTATCGCAATTGGTATATTGTCGAAAGAAGGTGTTGTGTTAGCGTGTGAAAAGAAAGTTACTTCCAAGTTGTTAGACAACGATGGCTCTGCTGAAAAATTGTACATTATTAACGACAACATGATCTGTGCTGTTGCTGGTATGACTGCAGATGCCTCGATCTTGGTGAATAATGCTCGTGTTCAAGCTCAACTGTATTTGAAAACTTATAATGAAGAAATTCCATGTGAAACTTTAATTAAAAGAATCTGTGACGTCAAACAAGGTTACACCCAACATGGTGGTTTAAGACCATTTGGTGTCAGTTTCCTCTATGCCGGTTACGACGACAGATATGAATTCCAATTATATACTTCTAACCCTTCTGGTAATTATTCTGGCTGGAAGGCTACTAGTATCGGTTCAAATAACTCTTCTGCACAAACCTTGTTGAAGAAGGATTACAAGGATGAATGTACCTTGGAAGAAGCATGTAAATTGGCCATCAAGGTTTTATCCAAGACAATCGAGTCATCAAATATGAATAGTGAAAAATTAGAATTTGCCACATTGAGCTTATCTAAGCAAGAAGATAATAAGGTAGTCCACAAGATTTGGAATGACAAGGATATCGACCTCTTGATTAAAAATTCGGGTGTTTTGGACGATAAAACTGATGAAAATTAATTTAATTAATAAATATTAGACTATATAATTAGATTTTATGTATGTCTTACAGCATGTGTAGTTTATATATTTTTGATTCAACGAAATACAGCAAGATCTTAAGAATACTCTAACGGATTTATTTACCATTGATTAAATCTTTTTCAGTTACATTCTTATACAATTCAATAACTTAAATTTACTCTCTCAACCCTAATTATCTATTTGTTCTGATTGTAGATTGTTAATAACAAATTATTTAATTGAATTTTTCAATTATTTGAAGCTTAGTTTTGATATTTTTGCATCCTTTATTGCCTAGTTCTGCGACAGGAAAATAAAATTAGAAAGGAAAAAATCGAATAATCATTTAATCCCACTTCATAAATAAGAATGGACTTTTTAACACCTGGCTTAAGGCCACGATCATCTCAATCGCTGAAGATAATTCGTGAAATTAACAATAATAGTCGTATACTGATGAAAATAAAAAAGAAGTTCAAACATGTCAATTTAGCAACCAATGAATTTATACTTAATCAATTGTCTATAGGTTCTAGTCTTCCTGAAAAAGGAGAAATTGGTACACAAAGCTTTAATGTATTGCAAAATGCTTTACAAGAATTGTATTACTTACTTAATATCGAGGACTTCAAATTCCATAATGTTACCAATATTGATATTCATAAAATAGTGGAAGTGTATGCTAACGTCAGGTCAACAAATACTGATGAAATCAATATCAATAGTAGTCTCACCAATTTGATCAATGATTATATCTTGCTTATTGTGAATCAAAACTTATCAAATTCACTCATATACAAGACTTTGGTGTTAAAGAATAACTTGGTATATTGGGAAGAATTATACAACCTGAGATTTAATAAATTGGTTTATTTTGTTCAAACCAGCCCTTTGAAAGTTTGTGGATTTGCCAAATATATTTATGGTAATTTCAATTCCTATACATCTGGTCTTGATATTAAGACAGGCACTGAAGAAGACAATTTGATATACTATACTTGGACCAGAATTAAAGACATTGCTCAATTCATATTCAAATCCATTGGAAATACGATAAAATTAAATAATCCAGGTGCTTCTTTATTACAAACAAGCAAAAAACATAATGGGTACAAGTATATGATAAAAAACATTTATAGGTTGCCAATCAATCAAATCAATAGAGAAATTTCAGGAAAGATCAAATTGATCAACTCTGAAATACAAATTTTGGAATCACAAATTGATAGCTTATTAAAGATTGATTTGGAAAATAAGGATGCTGTCATTTCTACTTTGCAATCTATATTGGGAATTGAAAAAATCATTGATCAAAATGAAAACATTAGAATTGATAGTATTTTACAAAATTTTGTAAATTTAAAAACTACTCCTTCTGCTGAAACTGAACAGCCATCTATTCTTACCAGATATTGGCCCATTTTGCTTTTATTAGCTCGCTATGGACCATCGCATGGCTATGATTTATACACAAACCGTGAAGAAGTTGTTCGTTGGTTCAAGTATAATTTTGTCGATACCGTTGTTGGTTTTATTAAAAATTGGCTTATAAAACCCATTACTGGTATGTTAAATGTTTTAAGACACGATGAAGAATTTACCATAAGTTCTAAGGAATCACTTCGTTCCGATCTTAACTCGCTTGAAAGGATGCTCACTGACTTTTTGCAGGATGAAAAGATTGATATTGATAATCTTACACCAGAAAGAATTCATGATTTAATCAAAAATGGTGATTTAACATTACTTATGTCGATGTATGAGAATGAAATAAGAACTCCGATCAAATCATTAATCAAAGGTTCTCTTATTAGATCTATATTGATTCAAATCCAAAAAACCAAAGTTGATGGTGGACTTGCCATTAATGGCATTGACAAATTATTACAATCGCAACAACTAGTTTTCGGGTTCGTTTCACTTAGTCCTTCATTACTTATAATTTGGAAGTTATGGGGCTATTTCACATCTCCTAATGCACTTATGATCAATGGTAAGGAAGTCAATATGCTTTGTCTCAAATCTCTCAATATTATTGAAAACCTGCTTGTGTTGCTTCAATATGATCCAGAGCAGAATTACGAAGGAAAATTACTTATTGAAATTATTAATTTGATTCTTATTTCTAAGTTGTTGATACCGTCACAGTTATATAAGAGCTGGGTATCTGATTTAAATGAATTAAATAATGTGAAGTACGATGTCGAAACCAAATTGGCATTAGTCAGAAAAATATGGAACATGTATGGTCATTACTTGAGATAACTGAGCTAGTTTAGAAATTCTACAATAGTATTTTAAGAGTGCCTAATATAAATACAAACCAATAATACATAAAAACGAAAAAAAAAGAACCATAAATAATATAGATTAGTCAAAAAAAGTAAAACAACAAATGTGTTTGTCTATCTTTTCAACAACCAATTAATGTATTTTTTGGGAAAGTATAACCAGCGTCTTCAAAAGTAGTCAAGTTATTATCTTCATAAATATTCAAATGCTCTTGGATGTAGTCATAAGTAGGATAGCCGTCGGGGTCACATCCGACATTGATTGCATCTGCGGGTTGATATACTCTGACATAGTCAATACTGAATGTGACTGGAAAGTGCAACGATGGCCAATCAATATAAGCCCAGTTATTCGAGATACCTAAATTCATAATAATTGACATTGGCTCTTTAGATAATCTTCTCCAACCAATTGCACCGTTTGGATGTAAGGCCGTTGCCTGCACGGTAAGGGTAGGGTCTTGACCAACATACCAACGCAAATAACCCGTATCATCATCATTCAAATATTCATACCCAAATGCTTGGAAATTATGGTCTCCATCACCACGTTCATACCATGTTGTATTTAAAACAGTCGTAGCAGATAAAGCTTGTTGGAACGGACCACCAGTGTAAGTATTCATTGCTGTAAGCGATTTATTGTAGATTTCAACAAAGTTATAATCAGGATAATACCAAATGTCCATAGGAGCCAATTGCAAAGATTGTGAGGCAACACCATTCATGATTGTCGTATCAGCTTCTGCTTCAATCACATCGATTTCAGGAGCACCTCTACCAACACCTGGGTTTGGATGCAGTTCACCTTTACAAGTACAAACGTTCAAACGTTGGCCTGGCAAATAGGAAATACCATCAGGAGATGATTGGTTTGCGGTGATACCGGCATCACAAGATTCATAGGAATAAGGCCAAACACCTTCTGTAGTAGCCAAATAGCCAGGTCTACCTAAATTTCCCATAGTCCATAACCCTGGCCAAAGACCTGAGAATCCACCATAATTTGGTAAACGCGCAGAAATTTCGATTCTACCTTGAGTGAAACAAAATTGATTCCAACTTTGAACCATACCTGATCTATAAAACAAATCATGGTTCTTAAATGCATCCATTGTCAAGGTTAAAGTACCGTTGGTAGTGGTGACAGCATCTGGATCGTACCACTCTAAATCAACAGTAGCAGCATAATTTAAATTTGGAGCAGTGAAAAATTGATCATCACCAGGGTAAAAAGTACGGCCTTCGACATTAAATTCATCCGAAAATACAATATTCCAATTCAGTCCATCTTTCACTTGTTTTGATAAGGCATTTTGAGGTGTATCTGGATCGACAAGCGAAGTACGGATTGCACTCAACAATGGATACGAATAGTCGGTTAAAATTTCATAAGTTTGAGGTTTGTAATGTTGAGTAATACCAGAATATGTCAAAACTGGAAGAATGATAAAGACACAAATAGCTGCGATAAGCAAAACGATAAGACCAATCAACCCACCCAAAGATCTTTTATCCAAGTTCTTCAAGTCGTTAAGAAAACGGTTTCTATCATAATCCGCATCTGCGATGGGATCTGGGTTGTGCAAATAATCATCAGGTTCTTTTTCATCAATATGCAATGGAAATGAAGAAGCTGGATACCCACCGAAAGGTGAAAAATCAGTGCTGTGAACAAACGGGTTACCCAGTGAAAGAGACAGTGAGCCTTCCGCATCAGAGTGTTTCATTAAAGAGTTTGGAATACCAGCAGTACCGGCGCCAGCGGAAGCGCCTCCAGCAGGCCCAACGGATGCGGCCAAGTTGTTTAAAGATGTCAGTGAAACTACTCTTGAACCTGCCATCGAAGGATATCTATCAAACTCCGATGGAACCTGTATCATATTCGATTGTTGTTGGCCCAAACCAGCATAGTTATGACGACTGCTTCTTGTACCAAAACCTCCGGATTTTGTCAGATATCCGACGCTATTATTAAAAGAACCACTTGTATTCATTTGTGAGTCTGTATATCCAGTACCTGGAGGTGCTTCATTTGATGAGTTATCATTCGATAGCAATTTAGAAGTTGTACCATCGTAATAATTATTATAAGCATTAAAAGGTCTCCCATAGTTTGCATCATCTCCACGTGCATTTTCTCGAGTTTCGTGTTGAGGCATACTTTCTCTATCGGAATAAGGCGATTCTGACCCACCTGAACTTGACCTGTCGCGTTGTGAATCGAAAGAAGATAATTCGTTGGGTGAAGCAAATGGATCTCTCAAGTTCTGAGTTGAGGATGATGCTGATCCCTCGCTTCGTGGATGAACATGTTCCCTAGGAGTGTTGAACGTCAAGTCTCTTTGCGCCATTTATGAAATAAAGATATTCTATTACGCTGTATAAACTAAGTAAGACGTTTTGTAAAGATATTACTTTTCAGATGAGTTAACGAAAAATGGTGTTGTAATATAAAAGTTTAACTTCAGTTTTATTATTCAAAATTTAAAGGTATATTTTTTTTTCTAATAATAAACAAAAAATGGAAGGAAAAAAATTCAATGTGCGAGAATATAAACAAAGAGATGGAAAGGGCGGAACACTAAAAAAAAGCCAGGTTGGCAGGCATTACCAGCAAAGCCTAGATCAGGAAAGTCAATGAAAATAAAAAAAGCCTTGAACAATTCCTACAGGAGGTTAATAGTTTCATAGAAGCCATAATTTAATAATACACAGAAACTAAAACAAAAAAGTTATTATAGAATTAAAGGTACTTGAGTTGGAATCATCGTACATATTTGGTGTCTCCCTTGTTGGTTACGAGATCTTTATTTAGATTTTGTATATAAAGGACAAGTTTTGTTACAAAAACAGCGATCGCACTTGAAAAAGAAAAGAAAAAAAAGAAATCAAAGCAATCGAAACCATAGTTTATGAGGTAATCTAAATTTCATAAGAGTATGTTGACCCAAATAAGATATTACATAAGAGTATGTTGAACCAAATAAGATATTGTATACTATTAACTATATAAATATATATCTTCAAATTTACACAAACAATTTTGTTGATATGATATTCATTTTTTTAATTGATGGACGAGTTTTGTACTAGAATTACATTAAGGATGATTTAAAAATAAGGCGCGTTTTGAAAAATTAAGCAGGTAGCGCCTCAACCCTTACTATTATTGTACAAGCAATTTCAAAAAGGAGTCGATAACCGCGGTTGCACTCAAAGAAGTAATCTCAGCATTTGTATCATATGGAGGACTAACCTCAACAACATCACACCCAACAATGTTCAATCCTTTTAACCCGTCCAAAATCTTGGTAAGTTCTCTTGTAGTAAGACCACCAACTTCCATTGTTCCTGTTCCAGGAGCATAAGCCGGATCAAGAACATCAATGTCTACAGTAATATATACAGGTTTTCCTTTCAAAGTATTTTGAAGCCTTTTAATCACATCTTGAATCAGGTCATCAATATCATTGATTCCAATTACAGTAAACCCACATTTTGCATCATGTTCAGGGTCAAAAATGTCATCGATATATGGTGCACGAATACCAACATGAAAATTATCATTAGATGCAATGTAACCTTTTTCATGTGCGTAATGTAAAAATGTTCCATGATTTAATCCCATATAATCTGTAATTCCACCACCAAGGAAATGAGGGTCCCAAGTATCAATATGAGAGTCAAAATGAATTACATTAACTTGTTCATTTAACGCATCATAAACTGATTTAATCGCCATGAGTGAAACTGTATGATCCCCACCCATCATAATCACTTTGGGGATTTTTACAACTTTCCCATCATGTCTATGAATCGCACGTTGACCTCTATAAAGCTGGTCAAGGGCTATTCGATTATCAAATGGTGTCATTGGTACGTCACCACAATCGACAATACTATAATTATGTGTTGCAAAATTATATGGATTCAAGGGTCCTTGTTTAACATCAGAATCAATTTCATCCAAATTTTTACTAATAAGCCTTCTACCACTTGATCTGATTGCTTCAGGACCAAATCTAGCACCTGGCCTATAACTCACACCCGTATCAAAAGGTGCTCCCAAAATGGCAACATCAATTTTACGTTCATCTTGAATAAAACAATTAAAATGGGGAAATCCAGCATAAGTCACAATACCTCCAAACATATTTGGGTCATTCAAATCCAGAGTATCATCACGGTTAGGCAAATTGAGTTTATTTTGTATGGCTGCATATTTTTGTACTTGCTTATGATTATATGCATCAAATGGATTGTCTTTGTTGAATAGCACTGCTGTTGTGAAAACATTTTCATCGACTAACTCACCATATATACTATCCATAAAAGAAACATCTGGCTTAGCATTAGTATGTACAAAAGGTGTTTGAGCGAGTACAGCCGCACACATATATAAAACTTTAAGTAACATCGTTAATCATTAAGAGTTTCTATAATTGTGTAAATTCAACTGATATATATATATCTAGATATATTGGGCGCAATAATTACCTTTTTAGGCAGGTGGATGCGCAAAATGAAAATTCAATTTTAATCTAAATTGTTAACATCCAAATATATACAATAAAACAATAAATAATGAAATTGCCAATGATATGTGAGCAAATTTCAGTAGCTTGTTGAATTGTAATTTTTGGTTTTGATCAATTGATTTGATGCCATATATTTCATCATACTTGCTTGCATAGTATTTTTCACTCTCGACTTTTTCATCATTCAAAGCCCTTTTATCTTCAAATTTCTTTTGAATTGTCAAGCCTAGTTGTAATTGTTTTGACGCATCTGGCTTTTGTTGCAGCTTAGGACATTTCATACACATTTGATCGTTGGTTGTTTCCAAGGATTTCAATAAGATTTAAAGGCTTTTTGTTTGGCGTATACACGACTTTTACTTTTTTTTTTGAGCAAATATTCTCTTGAAACTACATAGCCCCAACTACATTTACGTATTATTTCCAATAAATCAACATTTATATAAATAACCGGTAAAATTAAACAATTAAAGTAAATCAGTCAAACCATCTCTTCGCCTTTGAGGCCGACAGCAACGATGCCGATGTCACTCTTTCACTGGCAGGGTAATAATAAGTAGGATATGGAGCAATTGAAGCCCAATTAGGTAAAGATGTTGGAGTGTATGACCAACCTGGGGTGATTGTAGTCATCGCATTAGGCGATTTCATCATAACTGAAAAGTAAGAAACAGAACTACTTGGAAATTGTCTTTGCCAAGTTGTAGCGGTAATACTTGGGCCTGGTTGTAATTGCATTGGAGCAAATTTCGAAATACCTGATTGAGAAGGGTATGGGATAGAAAAAGATGCTGAGTTGATTGTTGCGGTTACACCATTTGAAATTGGGCCTGGGGCATCACCAGTAGGAGTCACTTCCAAAGAAGTGACAACGGGACCATTAGTACCTTGAATTGTATTGGTGATAGAACCATCCATTCCTTGCAACTGAAATCTAGGAGAATAATGAATTGTAAAACCACCATTATTAAAAACAGTATAAATTTGGAAATAATACCAACCATTTGGCACCGACCCAGTTGGAATACTGGCAGTATATTTCAACAGAGGAAGAGCCTTGTTATCTACCAAAGGTGTGAAACATTCTATATTTGAATTACTACCAGTACAAAGCGAAATTGTATATCCCTTTGCATTTGAAAGTGAAGATGGGTCGGATGAATCAGATGAGGTATCATCCCATACTAAATTAACCAGCACTGAGTTCCCACTGGCAGTAAATGACAGCCCATCGTCAGATGGTGATGTGATGTCAACATCGGCGTTCACGCGTGATATGATCGCAACCAAAAGTATGTATAAAACGGTTGGAATTTGCATGATCTGGCTTGTTTGAAAGCAATACTTTGTCTTCTGAAGAGCGAGTGAATAAAAATATATAGGCAAATATAGATTGGTGCCTGATATTAATCAAGTCTTTATATTTCAGTTAGTTTTTGAAGCTATTTTTAATAAAAAAAAATGCCTTCTATTTTTGTTTATTCGATTCGAATGAAAAAAGAAACAGATTGACTATTTTTTAGCGACATGGACAAGTCAGCTGAATAGTGTCGCGAAATTTTGGTCAAGATGTTAATCTTGTATATAAGATGTCAGTCTTGTATATAACGTTTTTATGTAGAAAAGATATAAAACGGGATTATAGTTTATTTTTCGGAGTCGTTTCGGGGGAAATGATTGACACTAAATGAAAGAGATTTACCGTAGTTAGCGTCCAAAAGATCCGCACCACGTAGTATCTGATAAAGCGAAAGTCAAATTTGTATTATAGAGAATCAGGAGCACCTATTCTTTCTAGGTCAAGGTTTTTTTCATTTCACTTTAACTATATATAAATGCAGTCTATGAAGCTTTTCAGAAAATTGTGTTACATCAATAGAGCGGTGCAAAACATAACAAGTTTCATCCACCGCGCTAGACATTTTCGATTCTTAGACTTAATACATACATCGAGAAAGTTTTGCATTATCTGTAATGCTTTGAAACACATTTATTCGTCTGGGCTATCACGAGAGAATGAAGTTACTGGTGTGCATTAATGCGGAGAAAAAGCCGTTTTCAAATTTGAAAGATAAAACCAAAAAAATATTATATCCAGAACAATGCCAAACAATCAATAATAAACAGAATATTGATGTGGAAAGCAACGTCTATTTTAGCCGTGTAAAATTCAAAATTTTGAGGTCTTTGTTTTAAATAAATTCTATGTATACGTATTGATGTCCCAAGGCATAAGAAAAATGCCTTTTACGAGGGTAATTAGTTTACTCTGTTTTCTTACACTTCAAGAAATCATCAGCCGAGCCACAAACAATATGTATGGTTTGATTCGTGTACGTATACACATTTGGGAAAACATGCCATTTAGAATCAATAAAACTGTCAAGCCATAAATCCCTCAGGTCAAGAAATTTCATTTTATGCATTGTTTCCTTACGCATTTGAACTTAATTATGTCAATCAAAATAACCGATCGCAAAGCAAATAAAAAAAAAATGAATAGAGAACTGACCATTTCAGTATGGTTTTGCATTTCATCTGAGATTATAATAAAAATTTAATTCAAAGTTAAAGTAAACATTCGGGAATAATAATTTATGTCAGGGGTTCAAAGTCGGCCGCAAATTTTAACCCCGGCAATAGAAAATTTTTATGGAGAAAAATTATACGCGTACCATTAAAATTTTGTGTATTCACTAATAAATAAGACTAAAGATGGAACATAACCAACCCATATATCTCCATAACAACCCATAACCTCTTAAAAATAAAATCGTAACGTCATCAAATTAAAATATAAAAAAACATGCAAAAACTACCTAGGTACTAACAAACCTAACCTTCTTCTCTTGAGGTATATAAAATGAAGAAGTCTCACTCCATACGTCACCAAATTCGCTCACGTTCGTACTCGATCTATTGTCCGAATAATTTGTATTCATATCTCTCAATGTGATATCAATTGTAATGTCCGAGCTGAAAAAGCTACGCGAAGGATCATAGTAGTTTGAATTTTCTGTGTGTGCAATTGCCGAGTAATTACCGATATTATTTGCTTCCTTCACTTTATGCTCTCTAATTTCCGGAAGCCGTATCAGAGGAAATGATGTAGGGCTCGAAGATTTTTCTATCGCCAACGTAGTATAGTTATCAGCCGAAGAAACTCTAGGCGAACGTGGTGGCAGTCCATTTGGTGAGTTGTTTAATGAACTAGCAGCAGCACCAGTTAATGCATGTGATGAGGATATAATAAGACTATTTCTATGTTTACCTGTACCACGATCACCGACACTCAGTGTACGATGAGAATTGGAAGATGATTGTATACGGCGAGGATATGAATTACTTCTTTTAACTAAAACTTTTCTCTTTTCTGAACTTGAACTGCTTAAATTCGACATTGAAGTAGATGTACTACTATCGGACCCATTTCTTTTAGCCAATTTGCTTACTATCTTCTGTAAATTCTTATTGGATGATGATGAGGTATCTCCAGATGTTAAAGATTCTTTTTCCTTTCTTTGATGGTGTAATTTACCAACTATATAAGGAAAAACTTTTAAAGTCGAATCAATAAGAAACATTTTTAAACTATATCATGGATATTAATTGATAAAATTGATTGCAATTACAAAGGTTTATATAAACATTTTTTACAAATCCTTTAACTTCGTATTTGATTATTCAAAATTAGTTTGCCTCTATTGATGACATACAATACAAATAGAAAACTAAAAGAAATTAAAAACCAAGCTTTTTTCTGGTATTTTCTGCTGTAAAATTTTGAAAGAGATTAATAATACAACACAAAGACTGAAAAAAATAATTTGATCGAAAAATGCACAAAGGGAAAAATGGAACTCTTGCTGCATCGGGTTTTATGTTAACGCCGGGAACGCATATAAGCATCTAAAGGCGCTCCGAGCCGTTAATTTTAAACCTTTCAAAATAGAATCCATACCCGAGCCGGTAATTTTAAGCTTCTTATAATATTAATCCTTTCAAAGGTGAATCAATTTCCGTGTTCAATACCGTTTCCTTCCCACAAATCATTTTGGATTCATCATCTACACAATAATAACTTGGAACCAGGTTTACATCGATAAATGCAAGTCCAAATTCTTTGTACTTCTCCAGGTCTGATTGAGAAAAGATTTTTTGCCATTTACCCGCACTAATATTCTGGATTTTATTCCCGAGACTAATGCTTCTCTTTTTGGCATTTCTAAAGAGTCGAACTTTGTATGATCCGAAGATTTGAATCTTTTTAAAAGGTGTTACATTACATGAAATGCCACCTGAGTAATCAAACCCAAATCCTACGTCTGATGTCCCGGCATTTACATTTACCCCGGCAAGTAAAGTACCAATATTGATTCCTGGAGAAATGCTGAAACTAAATGATTTACCAAATTTATTTCCTTGTGAAATAACCGCCCCGGCAGAAGAAAGGCTAGAAGACACACAGTAACTGATTGGTACATCGTTTATTTCCTTGGTCTCACTTTCACCGTACTCGGCTTGGATAAGCGAAACATTTCTTGGGTTCTTTCCCCATTTATGGGATCCAGTATCAAGAGTGGAAATTTCACTTTCACCAAAGTAATAAACAGCATTGGTGTTTTTGATGTGCAAAACGGTCTTTTTAGCCATTTCTGGGTCTTTTTGCTTCATCAATTTCTTCCAAAAAGAAGATTCAACCATTTTTTGCATTGTGTCAAATCGCTTTATTTCAGGTCGGGCTTCTGGGATAATCGCTTGAGCAAAAAATTGAGCCTCTTTCATTTCAAGCTTAGAAACATCCAAGACATATTGGGATTCACTTGTTAATGAATCATATGTATTGTTGAAGGCAATTGTGTTTGCAGCCTGTACAAATAGTAGGGGGATTAAGACAAAGAGCTTCATTGATTAATTTTACGAACTATACATTTATCTACCAACAAGCACTACTTATATAGCAAGGCTTTTAGCATTTGCTGTAATGGTATTTCTTCTAAAACCTTCTTGAGCATTCAATAGTTTTAAAGCATTTGATGTTTTCGCACCCAAATTCGCGGATTTTATTTCCGTCTACCTTCATAAAGCCCGTCTCTTTTTTATTTTTGTTATGAGCCGTTGAACATACATACGAATGCATAAAGTGGTATATTTTAACATCTGTATAGTGGCGGTGGCGTTTCCATACGGATGTGCAATTTCAGTATTGTTTTAATAGACAATATCTTTCAAATACGAACTTTTTGCATAATAATCTTTTTTGCATGAAACGGGAAACGGAAGACAGCACAAAACTACGCGTTGTGAGTCGTACATTTGATTTCAGGATTCGGTCTTTCGAAATGCTTAGTATAAATCCCTATCAAAGAAGAGAAATGCAAGCAATGCGTGCCCCTTGTCGATCCTAATTGAAATGATCAGCCGATTGAGATAAGAAGAATGTACCTTTTCCCCTTATTCTCAGCGATCGTCAAACCCTTTATTTGATCGTACCTAAGATTTCAATAACTGCAAACAATCCAACATGAAACCTGATTGAAAATAATACTAAAATGATCAGCCGTTTGAAAAAAGAAAAATGTACCTTGTTTCCCTTTTATCCATCCTACGATCGTCAAACCCTTTATTTGTCCCCGCCTACTATTTCAAATGACTACGAATAATCAAACATTGAGAAACCCAAGCTCGTAACAATTTGGAGACGGCGCAGTACTTCAAAAATTCATAATTCTGACTAAGCGCTTAAATAGTTTGCAAGCGAATTACTTCAAATATTTACAGTTTGGTTTAGCCGTACTTATCCCCGCATATTAATAATTATGATTATGATTACCAATCAATGCATTTAATAAATAATTTAACTTTACTGATCAGCTCAAATAAAATGCATAATTATTACGCAAAATTAATTGATTAGAATTCAAAAACACCATAATAAGATCGCAGACATTAAATTTATTAAATCTATTCATTGCTTTCGTTTTATTTATGAAGTAAACTATTGTTCAAGCTTTATATTTAGCGACAAATTCTTTATGGAATTTGCCCCATCTGTCAATCCATTCCAATCCAGGTGGTAAAAAGGTGGTTCTCAAGTGGTAAGTACCTTCAACTTGACCAAATCCATTACCGGGAACACAGCAGATCCCAGTGTTTTCAACTAATTCCATACAGTAGATGTCATCAACTTGTTGTGATTGCAGTTCAGCTTTAGCAAACAATTTTGGATAAGTTTCTTTGGTAAAGTTAAGCTTAGGGAATAAATACATTGCACCCATTGGCATATTACAGGTCACATCTTCCATTTGAATAAAAGATTTGTGTAAAGAGACAGATCTATCATGAAGGTCGTCATGAATCTTTTGAGTTTCTTTATGGTATGTTTCGTATGATGGATCACCCTTTCTTGGTGGATTACACATTAATTCGATCAATGCTTGACCAGAAACAACAGAACAAAGATTGATACAAGCTAATTTGAATAAAATAGCTTTGACCTCAGGAGTAAAGCCGACCAATTCCATGTAGCCACCTCTTTGTCCACATTCACCTGAAATCCCTTTTGAGGTCGAGTGTAACGAAGCCAATTGGACTTTACTATATTTTTCTTTATCTTGTGCAATTTTTTCACTTAAAACTTGCTTAAATGAAACAAATTCAGATTTGAAAATATTAGTCTGATAAACTTCATCAGCAATTAAAACGATTCCATGTTCACGGGCAATTTCAATCAAATCACTGATGTCTTGATAAGATAAGATAGATCCGGTTGGATTACCAGGGTTGATAACTACTAAAGCCTTAATATCCCTATCGCTGTTTTCAGCAATCAAATTTCTAATTTCTTTTGGGTCGGTAGACCATTTATTTTCTTCATTCAAAAAATATCCGATAGGATGAGAATTATTCAAGGCGATAGTCGCAGTATAAAGTGGGTATTGTGGAATTGGGATTAAAAATGCGCTCTTTGGAGTACTCATGATTTGTAATAAATAACCAACTGCAGCCGAAGCACCGGTAGTTAAAAAGATATCGGATGGATCGGCAGGATAACCTCCATCTCTTTCTTCTATAAACTTTGCAATCGATTCACGAACATACAGAGAACCTTGAGAGTTTGAATAGGCACCAAGAGAAGTGACATCATCCAAGATATCTTTAGCTCTTTGAACAACATCGGAAGGATAATCGTTTGTGTTTTGATGTGGGTATTGTAATAAAGACAAAACTTGTCTGTACCAGGTTAAAGGAGGTTGATTTAATTGATGTGGATTACCGATATTGGCATAAATGATTTTATCAAATGGTAAACCATGTGAGTCAGGCAGCTTTTTTATTTTCTGTTGTAACTCTTCGGCTCTAATTGGAATTGCACCTCTAACGGCATAGTTGGCCTCAATAGTAGATTGGTTAATGTCCTTAAGTCCCAATTGTTTTGAATAGTGTCTGATTGCTCTCAATCTATTAATATTAAAATACTTCATTGTGAAGAAGATATTCAATTGCTGACTTACGCTACTGAGAGATAAAAGTTAACCTAATGAGGAGTACCAACAAGAAAAAAGGGTGTCGAAAATTTTTAAAAAAAAAAATGCAAAAAAAATTCAAATGTTGAGATTTAATCATAAAGCATGTAGCTCACAAGGTAAAAGAGTGAGAAGAGCTACATTGAATACCAATTGATGAAAAAATTTCGTTATCGAAATGTGGAGAAAGCGTTGTTTTGGCGATGCGGTGGTTAATACCCGTAACACAAAAAAAAAACGAGACTACTAGACTGCTGAATTGGCGGACGTTAATTGCCGTCTTTCAGGAAAAAAAATACTCCAAATAATATGCCAAAGAGCAAGTAGCATTTAGATTGGACTTGCCATTGAAGAAATGTCTTTTTATGTAATTGTACAAGTTAACATGAAAAGTAGAGCGCATGATAGAGATGAAATTTGCAAAGTTTTTGATTCTGAGAATAATTAAAATATACATAGCCAAAACATTTGCTGCTGCTTTGTCTATTTCATACATTTACAAAATGCTTCAGTTCTTCTTCTTCAAGTACCGCCTTCCTAAGCTGGATCTATCTAGATTTCACTTGTCAAACCTCTCGTATGCAAGTGTAGAGCTCATAATAGCTTGCTAATTATCCAACACTTTTTTTTCCTTTCTTATCCCTGTATCTCCTTCCCAACTACAAATATTAAATAATTCTATCATGTACTTTAATCATAACCATGTTCCATTTGAAGGCTTGTTATTTAGACAACGTTAGCCTCTATTGTTTCAATTTTGATTTAGCCTCTCATCTTGATGTGAAAAAAACGTAAATTTGCAAAAGTTGCGAAAAAAAAATCTGCTAACCACCCCACATTTTCTCCGCAACATACGATTGCTTACCCCTTAACACACTTTATCTTTTCAATTTTAAGTAAGGGAGTTTATATAAGAAGTTTACTAAATTCCTCTAATTTTTCACTTGTATTACCCTTTAATAATGAAATCGAATTATACTTTTCTTGCATTACAACAGCAAGATATAAGGGACCCATATGCCAAACGTAATGCCTTCTTAGTATACGATGGTGCCAAATCACATAGCATGCCCAACTTGGGAAATTACAAAAGTTTCGATTTATGCGACTTAAACTTTAGTCAATCAGTCAATGAACGGAATCATCATAGACGAATGTCGGTTGCTTTAAAATTCGATGCACCAAGAAGGTTATCATAATTTTTACAAGGTTTATAGTTAATATATGCATTTAATCTGTACCAAAGTATAAACTATCGATAAATCTGTTTCTAAAACACCAATCGATATCTTTAAATTTTTCCTCATTATACCAGGTGTCATCTTCATGATCTTCTCTTTCCATCGAACTCAATTTACCAATCACAATGCGCACTTGTGGGAAAACATGTTTAATTCTTCCAAGGCCAATTTCAGTAGATAAATAAGTACACAAGATGATATTTTCTGGCTTCACTTTATGATCAATCAAAACTTGAATAGCCATAATAGCGGCTGCACCAGAAATAATTTGAGAATCAAAGAGAAAAATTTTCTTATTTGGACCATCGATCGCTGGTGGTAAAGATTCATAATGCAATTGTGGTTCTCCTGTTTGTGATTCACTTTGAATGAGCAATTTTCCAATCATAACATCAGGGATCGTCTTCTTGATGGCGTTCAGGAAACAATCACCCGATCTAATGATGTTGACAGCGATTATATCATCGTTGAATTTCAAACCTTTGAATTTGTAGTCATATTTGGCCGAAGTCGCCACTTCAATGTAATGATAACTTGTATCAGTCAAGAATTCGAGAGCTTCTTCAATTATCATGATCGCGATACGATCAAAGTAGAATACAAAATCAGAACGTTCGGTTTCAGCATTGAATAACATCAGAGTGATACCCTTGAGTTGGTTTGTATGTGGCAAGATCTTTAAATTGGAATAGTTTTTGACATTTTTAGCTGCATAAACTCCCAATTCTTTTAGTCTTTGCAAATGTAATGATGACTTCACTGCCAACTGTTTTTCGATATGTTTGATCATAAGGTTGATTGCAATGCTATTTTCCAACCCACGAGGTAAAACCAAATCGGCATTGTTCATCGTCGAGTTGACATACCTAACTGCATTTGGTTTGACGAATTTCTCCCATTGTTTCATTGCACCAGCTAAATCTCTTCCTCTAAGTAAAATATCTCTTGTAAGTCTACGAGCAAGACAAACATCCAAATCTGTATCAACATAAATCTTGAGGTCCATCAAGTCTAATAATCTCTTATCGTACAAGGCATAAATCCCTTCAATAATGATCACATTTGCACCATAAATAGTGGTTGTCTTTGAAGTTCTATTGTGCAACTTGAACGAATAAAGCGGAATTTGTGTCTTTTCTCCTCTCTTTATCTTCTTGATTGTCTCATAAACCAAATCCATATCGAATGAATTTGGCATATCAAAATCAAAATTGTTTGCAAAGGCTAATTTCCTTTCATCTTCGCTTAAGGGGTTGTAAAAATTATCGAACGAAAGTAAAACGGTCCATGGTTGGTTTAACTCTTCGATGATTTTCTGAGAGACAGATGTTTTCCCACTACCCGAATTCCCGGCAACACCAATGATATAAGGTTCGGACCAAGGTGCAATATAAGATGGTTCAGGTACATGACCATGATGATGAACAGACTTTTGCTGTTGAGCT